>VYZW01050699.1:355503-368376 GCA_013401315.1 Balaeniceps rex
GGGGGGGGGAGGGAGAAAATTACGTATACAAACATTTCCATTTGCACAGAACATTTCTTTAAAGTATCAGGAATTTGAGTTGCTGTTACCCGATTGCTCTTTTTAGGTCTAATATTGAACCCGAGTTTGATCAAAACACTTTCAGTGTGGTTGTTAAGAATTACTTCTTCTTTTAGTAATCTAGTAATCACATTCTTACCCCTTCATGTAACACTATGGACAATGCTTTGATGCACCTGCACACAGAGATTTTCAGAAGACCACAGAGCAGAGAACTCCCCCTCCGGAGTGGGAAGCTCTCCTACCTGTGTTTAGCTTGTAGTAGCTCGCTTAAACACTAGATGTCTTTGTGCACTGCCTGGCAATCCAGAGCACGGTTCCTGGAGGCCAAGGGCAGGTTGATTTTGAACCAAAGTTGCAGAGGCCTTCTTTTGTCCATTGTATGCATTATTTTTTAACTTCATAATTGCTTTCTGTCTAGGAAGAGCTGTAATTCCATGATACTGCCCACACATCCTGCACTACCAAGGGTTACACAAGTACTCCGTAACTCATAACAGTAGACAGAAGGAAACTGGACTGGGTGCTCTGCACACATAAACCTCTGCCGAGTGTCACCGCAACCCTTCCACGATCTGTCACAAGGCACAGGCAGAACTGACTGCCCTGTCAGGCCTCTCCATAACATCTGCCCCGTGCCTAGCACAGGGCAGCCCTATACATATTTCTTCACTGTCTGAGCTGGATGCACACATAAAGGTGGAATTATCTGGTTCCTGCCCTTCTTCAAGCTGTCAAAGCCAAGACATCACAGACTGCAAGAGAAGGCAGACGGAGCAAACAGCGGGTTGGAATCTTTTATTCAGTGATCAGTCCTGCTGTGTGGGTAGCATCTTAGCAACTGGAACCAAGTATGCAAAAATACTGAGTTTTCACAGTGAAAAAACAGACAGTATAAAATATTCCAGTATTGCCTCTTAGAACTGTTATTTCAATAAGACCCCTGTTTCAAAGGCAACATGCTTATTTATTTTGTTTGCTTTCTATTCTCAAACTCCCCCCCCAAAAATTGTTTAGACAGTAACCCTCCTTACCCCCGCGTGTTGCGGGGAGAAAAACACTACATGAAATCCCCTCCTGATTTCCAAAGGCTTATCGAAGAATGTTCTCCCAGTGTCAAGGGCCAAGAAGACGTAGATTACTGTGACACTGAGCAGTCCTGATGCTCAGACAACTGTGGTGCTACTGAACTCTGACAAGAGGCTCCGTCTCCTGGATCAGCCACCGAAGAGCTTCATGCCGGCCTTGCCTCTCCAGTTCTGCCCCAATTACTTCCCTGCACTTCTGGTGGTAGTCGTTCACCCAGTTACACTAGAGAAAGGAAGGGGGTATGACATTCAGTATAAATGCAGAAGAGTTGGTGCCCTTACAAGTTGTGTACAGCCAAAGACATTTGTAGGCCCTTGTGCTCCTTGGGATTGAGCTGTTAGGCTGGGATGGGATCCTGTCCCAAAGAGACAGACCTCTAATATATGGAAGTGACTTGTAAAATTGATGAGGGTAGGAACTGAAGCAATTCGTCCTAGGTTTTCAGAAGAGCCAAGGTTCAGTTCAGCTGACAAGCATTTAAAGTCTCTGCAAATCACTGCCTCCAGCAAGTCAGAACAGCTACCTTGGCACAGTCTAGTAAATAGCTTTGCAAATTTGTAACTGAACAACGCAGTCCTGAGACACAAGTTGCCCTATTGATCTGAACAGGTAACCTTACAGCAGATTTTGGTACTCTTCACAATCCTCTTCAGAAAAAGAAAATGCAAATAGGATTATCATTCAGAAAAGGAGGATGGGTTGAGGCAAAATAAAGAGTATGGTAGAAAAACAGGATGAAACATGTCACAGTGAAGGTAGTGGGAAACCTCAACAGAAAGTTTAGAGTATGAAGCTATTCAGGAAATAAATGCTGCTGAGCAGGTATCATTGATTTCTGCTCAGAGTCCATACGTACTGCAGGATGTGGTGTGGCTGAATGGGATTGGTCACAAGTAGACAAAGACAGCACCATGGGACAGTCATTAGTATAAATCTCTGGGGAGACAGCATGATAGTCTGACAGAAGCAAATTAAGGCAGGAGTAGGAAAAGAGAAGAGATGATAGCGGCAAATATCACATCAAGGGAACTACCAAAACAACATCATTGGAGGAGTCCTCGCTGCCTTCATCATAGAATAATTTTGATTAGAAGGACCTCTGGAGAGCTCGCCTAGTCCACCCTCCCACTCAAAGCTAGATCAAGTTTAAAATTAAGTCAGGTTGCTCAGGATTGCTCTCTGGATCTACAAAATGGAACAGAGGCCAGTGGTTCTTTTAAACGGAACAGAACAAGCTGGTTCTAGTGCAAAGGCAGCAATGCAAACCTACTGTTTCACTTACCTCTTTTTGTGTCAGCAAATTAACATCAATCATTTTTGTCTGGATTGGAACCAAGGTTAAGGGTTCAAAAGTCAGGCTCCCTCTGTTTTTGAAATTGTACTGCAGCGGAAAGACAAACAGGGTTGTAAATTTTGAGAAACAGCTCTAGCCAGATCACACTTATGGGTTTATGTCATCACTACAGAACAACCCATGTAGCATTCAGATGAGAGGCTAGCAACTTACAATAACATTTTTCTTATAGTTCAAGCAAAGAATCTCAATATAAACCTTAGTTATTTCTTTCAATCGTCACTTTTTAAAGTCCATGTCCCAGGTCACAGTTGTACAGGACTTGATGACTATATGGTCATTTTCAGTTTGGCATTTCTAAAAACATAGCCCAGCCAGACTGGCAATTATAATGTCAAAATCTGTCTGTAGTTTTGTTTCTACTGCCACTGAGGACTCTATATCAGACAAGAAAATCCTGACTTGAGATCAACCAACGCTACGGCAACGTCGCCGAGGGGCTGAATAAAGATGCTTCTGGTCTTTGACATCCAGACAGAAAACATTTTAAAACAACTCTCACATATACATTTCAACCTATGGAAACTCTGCAGAAGCAGAACTGTCTTCTGTGCCCCCATTAACAAAGGAGACAGAATCAGTCTTCACCAAAGCAGGGTTTTGGAGACCAGGAGTCTTGAGTAGGATTAAACTGTCTGCAGCATGGTCCCACCTCAAGTTCCAGTACTTTTAAGTTTTGCAACCAGTGAGTCATGGAGAAAGGTGGATCTTGAGCAGGTCATTCACCTTGGTTTCGGCAGGGATCACAAGGACAACATTTTCTATTCGGATCCCAAAGGACCCATCTTCATAATACCCAGGCTCTGCAGAAACAGACAGTAATTAACTAAGCCACATAGCTGCACTGTGCAAATACTTATTCCCTATGGCCAAACTTCCCCTCCATGGATTTAGTCCACTGAAGTCACTAAGCAATCTTGACATCAGGCATCCACCGAGGCAAACAAGTTTCTGCCTCTACTTAATCTGCACGGAAGCCCCAAGCAAGGTGACAGCAAAAGTTCTCAAGGAGAGGAGAAACAAGACAGACAGCCCTCGAGCTCAGAGAGGCTCCCTGCAAGTCAAGAGAGAGCACAGAGTACATGTGTTCCAAACACCAGAAACTCTGAAAACATTAATGCCTTTATGAAAGGCAGGTGGGTAACCCCTTCCCCAAAACACTTATTTTAAAGAGTGCTCCCCTGACTCCCTGAGTGGACTTTGCAGCCCTGGAGGAATGTAAGTCTCTCAGCAAACCCCAGCAGGCTGTTAATTTAGTACTGGAAGAATAAGGCATGTAAAGATTTAACAGCTGCCTCAAATAGCCCATAGCAAAGACAGGATTAGCTCCTGAAAGCTTTTTGTCCACCTTGTACTGTAGCCAGCTCTTCCACTGCAGAATGGGAGGCAGCATGCCAGAGCTGGGCTGGTCAGCAGCACAGCTCTGCTGAGGTTTGCACTGCAGAGAGCAGGATGCAGGCCTGCAGCACCCAACTGCAAAGATGCTTTATGGAAGATGAAAACGCTAAAATGAGGGCCTTTACCTAGAGAGCTTAAATGACAATTAAAATAACAAACTGAGGAGACAGCACCAGAGCCTTATGATCCCACCTTTCCTTTACACTATTGTCAGATTTATCCCCTCTGCATCTTAAAGAGCTTGGTCCCTCCCTCAGTAACCAGAGAATCACCAATGCTAAATACCATCAGAGACGATCATGCCAGCCTCCAAGGGCTCGTCTGCAAAGGTTTTGTAGCTAATGCCGCAAGGACCCTCATGTACATTTAGGAAAGAGCCAACTCCGTGTCCTGTCCCGTGCAGGTAATCCAAACCACAGTCCCACAAGGCAGAGCGGGCAAAAGAATCTAGAAGGTGACCTGCAGGCCAAGGGGAAGAGACAGACATGGAGAGAGAATTTGATGAAGTCAGGCTCCATCAGAGACGCTGATAATCACACTGAAGGCTCAAACCTGGAAAACATGCAAAAAAACCCCAAACAAACAAAAAAACCACCATCACCCCCACAAAAAAAACCACCACCAATCAAACAAAGCAAGTCATTGGATTGTTAGAAGTTACACGGCAGATCTGGCAAGTCTGACATTCAAGCCCTTTCTCAACTAAAGAGCCCCTCTCTCTCTCCTGTTACACAGCTCTTCAGAAGATGGTCTGTAACAGAAACATTGCACTGCTGCTTGCTCCACTGGGGTTTTCAGAAAAGAATCTAGTGGTTAAATGTCCCACAGAGAATTCAGTACCTTTCTTAAAGGTAGCTGCACTAAGTGAACTCAAAGTAGAAGACCTGTCAATTGTATTTGGTGAACTAATCAGCCAGACTTCTTGCCTGGATGGCCAGTCATTTCAGATTGTTTCAACCAGAATGCAGAGAATTTCTGTTGCCTGTGTGTGAACACCAAGCCCATATGTCCAAGTTCAGACACCCTCCAATTTCAGTTGGGGTTTCTCATACCACTACACAGCTGCTTTTTCCTCACCTACCCAAGAATGTAAACTGGAGAAAACTCTAAAAAGAGGCATCTTTGTGTAAGGTATCTGATCAGGGAGGAGATAGCTCTGCAACAAATTCACCAGGGGTGAATGTATGTCACAGCTTCTCCTGCACAAAATCAAAACAGCTCCTTTGCATATCATTTTCCCACGTTGCTCACTGGTAAAAGAGATTCCACATTAACTGGCAGAGAATTAGCCAGTCCTTTTGAAACTGGAAAGTGACCTTTCGCTTTGATAGGGCCATGAGTAAAGCATAAAGACAACCTCCAAGCACAGAAAGGCCACAGATGTGTTCAAGTGCCACTGACTGATGAAAGTCACTATCACCCTAGAACCAGAGCACTTTGAACACCCTTCAGACTTTCCCCCTCAGAATTTTCAGCACCGGTTGCTGACGAGAGAGAAGGCATCAGTAATCCAGAATCCAAAATGTTGTGATGGAAACAGACACAGTTACATCAACATCTGCCTAACACATCCGGACCTGTCAACCATAACGTTGCTCTCAGACCACTTAATGAGTCACTGCTGTGGTCAAAATACTCCAACTCACCAACCTACCTTTGGTTCCATTTGGGAAGATGGCTGCACTCACAGCTATATGTCCCTTCAGGACATAGGTGAAGCATTCCTGTCAAAGAAATGTGTGCCATAAGTAAACAGGGAGAGGCAAAACTTTGTCTTCCGCAGGAATGAAAAGAAAGACTGCATCTTGTAGCAAATTGCAGAGGATCTGGAAAGACTTGTTCATGCTCTCCTATGGCTGGCAATGCCAAAGCAAGCCACAAGCAGGAAGAGTTTAAATTACTCTGAAGATCTTTCTCCGCTAATTATGGAGAGTGTGTCACAAACTCAGACCGCAGGTTTAGCAGCAGGATTCACCTGACCTACATGACTGATTTTCTTTGTGGCTGCAGTTTTACTTCCTGAGCATACCCTACAGCATATTTTCATCACTGAGTGAACTATAATGATGAAATTAGCTTTAATTAAAGAAGCAATTTAAAATAAACAAAATTACATTGCTGAATTTCCAACATGGACCTTCTCAGATAAGTCTGAGACTGTTTTTTTATATAGTACACTAGACACAAACCACTACTGCAGCCTTGCATTAGGCACTGAGCTTTACACTAAATCAACCCTCCCTAACTCCCATGCTGGACAAGCCAGTAATGTTTATCCTCAGCCTGCTGATTTTATTATTTCTTAGAGGAGACATGTCACTTTGCAGATGAGAGGTGTGCATTTTAAGATAGAAAGGTGTCATTCTCTAAATCACTCAGTTTATATTTTGGAAGTCTGAAGTCTGACAGCCTCCTTTTCAGCCTTCATCAACATGCTGTCACATATTATTAAATAAATACTTGATAGAGCACTTTGACTATATAGAAATAGGGCACATTACTAATTTAAGTACCTCTAATAATAAGGGTCAGATTGCAAACCACACTGAGATGCCAACTTACCTTTTCATAGGCTGACGGTGTGCCAAAATGCATTGTCCTGGTCACATCTGTTGTACCATCTCTTCAGAGGCAAACAAAGATGCAGGAAGCAAAGGGATGGGGGAAAAAGAAAGATCAAAGTGAGAATGCACAGAAAATCCAGTCACACTGCAGCACACCAACCAAACTCATAACTGGGTAAAGTCATCTGCTCTGTGCTATGCAAGACTGATGATGTAACAGTTCCTAATCTCAAAAACTCCTGAACACACATGTCCCAGATGTAGCAATAATGATTTACAATTCAAAATGTTATCTTTCATTCATAAGCATCCCAAAGTTCTTCGCAAATTAGAATCTAAACTGGTCATAAAAATGATGCTAATTTGAGGTTTAGCAACTGGTACCTGCCCATTGAGAACAGAACAGAGAAGGCCAAATTTAGTCTATTTGTGTGGAAGATGATTCATTAGCAGCTTAAAAATATATACTTATGCACAAATGATAGCTACCAGCTCAGGAAAGGGAAGTGTAAGGGGGTACAGTGTCCCTTTCATCTTCGGGATGTCTTGTGCTAAGATTTCTAGAAGTTATCCAGCATTTGGATAGGGGTTAGTCTGAGAAGTCAGAAACTGGCTCTAAGTTCCTTCTACAAATACCATTTTGAGCCTGCTGTCAAAAACACAGAGGCTCTTGAAATAATGAGTTCCCTTTGAAACACGCACTCCTGTGCCTATGGTTTTCCCCAGCACACACAGACCATGGTCACAAAGAACTCATAGTTTAACTTCTCAGCAGGGACAAGCAGAGCATCCCTGTCACAATGCTGTGGTAAGTGCCATTGATGTCCAGCTTATATTGTATTCAAAGGGCTGCTTTTCGTACTGGCACTAAGGAAATCGTTAATTAGGCCATCAGAGGGGAGGAAAAAAAGATCTCCTTGTAAAAATCTTATCAAAGGATGTCTGTATGGTTCTTTTTCAGAGCTCTTGCTGACTGACATAACAAAAAGGCATAGGTCTAAAGACAAAGCTCATCTCAAAGGAGCAGCCAGGCCTGTCCTGCGTCTTTCTGAACAAGCCACTTCTCATCTATTTACAATGGTTAAAAACATCACTTCTTTCATTTTCCATGGAGCCAGAGTTCCACAGTAAACAGCTGCAGAGATTGAGGCCACTGAATGGCACTGTCAAAACAGCACTGAGTGAGTCAACAGACATGAGGCCTTCCCAAAAACACACCTGAGACCCAAGTGGCCATAGGGATGAGAAACCCTGCCTCTGAGCCTCTCTCTAGAAAGGCAGAGAACACCACAGGGCAGTGCTGTCCTCCTTTGCCCCACCTTGTTCTGACCTCAACATCAGTCAAATCTGCCCACAGGGCAGATCCTGGCAGGGTAGGTGCCTCACTCAGCTGTGCAGGCTGCTGTGTAGGCAGCCCAAGGCTAAACCAGGGCAGTCAGGCCTGCTCCCTGTTCCCTGCAGCTCTAACACCAATGTGCCAGGTGAGCAGAGCTGCAACAGAAACATGCACCACCAGCTAGAGCACAGATACCATCACAATGGTAATGGGACTCAGACAGGAACTGTACTTTTAGATCTCATCCCCTACCCCAGATAAGGCTTGTCAGCAGCCCTAGTCTGCTGTCCTGTGCCTAGCTCAGGGCCTCCTGTCATGGATCAGTCACCCACTGACTGATGCACTTGCCTATATTCAGAATCCCACAGACTCCTTCCCGAGGGGATACAATAAGCAGGCTCTCTGTCAAATGGCACTGCACTAAAAACCTACACATTGCCACGCTTGCCACAGCACTGTGAGCTGACACTACAGGTGGTCACTGGGAGCAGAAAACATAGCAGTCCAGCACCGTTCATCCCACTTACCTGTACTGTGCTCCCGAGTCCAGGAGGTAGATCTCGTTCACAGACAGCGTTCTGTTGGTCTCAGGAACTGGCCTGTTCAGTTAAACACAAAGTTCTTTGTTACACAATTTTAAGGTCTCCAGCCCACGACGTCTGCACTCCAGAAACCATATTAAGTGCAAGCTTGGATGTGTCGGCTCTGATTTCTTGTGGCAGTGATGGAAATCCCACACATGCTGAGCCAGGGATCATACTGAGGAGTGTATTTGTCTACAGTAAATAGCACTACAGTACAGAGAATAATTTTGTTGCTTCCAGCAAAACCCTCAAGATCTGTTCCTGGACATATTTCAGAACAGTTTGCACTTCGTACTCGGCCTTCCCAGACTTCTACCCCCAAAATAGCCTTTTTCTATGGCCCCTGAGCAGATCACCATCATAATACATGTATGCTGCCAGCAGGGAGAGCTCTTTAGTAAGTGTGGAAGCTCTGGTGGAATAAAGCAAGATGGCAATCAACAGTGACTCCATCTCCCTGGAGTACTCTGTTGTGACTCCACAAAGAAGCTACACAGCTCATTCCAACTATGTTTGCTGAAGGATGAAAGGAGAAGCTGTGTTTCTCTTACTTGTAGTGAATGATGGCTCCATTTGGACCTGTGCTTGATATGGTAGCAAAACTCAGTTCAACAAAGCCTTTCTGTTGGCTGAAAGAAAAGATTGTTATCACTACAGCACAAGCGAGAGGAGCACACCAGGCACCCGGGGCACCTGGAGTGCCCCATCCCCAATTTGGCATCACCTCAGCCTTCCCCTTAGCCTTGAAAACCATCTGGGCAAGCACACTCAGGTAGGAGAACTGTACAGATCGAAGCCCTATCCTCCCAACCATGTGGAAACCTGCTTTCCGTCTCAACCCTTTCCTTACAAGCAGAAAATTCACCACCCAGACCACCCGGGGAAGAGATGTCCTGAACAACTTCTTCTTTCTTACTTATTTACTCAGAGGCGTTTTTAGAGGTCCTGTTGATGTACACATGGGAGTATCATGTGTATCATACAAATGGTGCTCATTCTCCATCAGAAGATGAGGAACTCTCTTACATCAACTCCTCTGTGGTAAGAAAGCAACTGGCACTCCTCATTGCTATCTCAAAAGGAAAGCAGATAGGATCCAGTGGGCTGGGACTTGTATCTCCCAAGAGACCAAACTCTTCCCCAACTCTTTGAAGTGTTCAAAGAAATCCTGTAGTAATGGTTTGTCCTCAGGTAAAATATATCTGGGAGTGAGTTGGATTTCTAAAGAATAAAATAAAAACAAAGGATAAAAACGCCACCCAGAACACATCCTCACAGGGGATTTACTTTTTACCTGCGAAACTCCTCTGCTTTGTCTGCAGCAATTATTTCTGTTACTGTTCCCTTTGGAACCTAGCGGACAAAGATGTAGGTTGAATTAGTACACCAACAAGCAAAGAAAACGCTATTTGCTTAAGCACTGGGCCTCGTCTGTGCATTATGAAACCCAGTCTTGAAGTGGCCTCTTTCCAGGTTTTCTGTCCTCATTCCTCAGTACTGACAAACACAAACCTAGCAATATTGTGCAGAGCATGTGAGAAGCAGGAAGCAGAGACAGTCACAGCAGGATTGCTGAACCCTGACTAGGGAGCAATTAGTGTGGTACTAACTTCACTGAGATATGTACAGAGGTAACATCTCACAAGGCAATGTCTCTTCATGGACAGGTTACACTAAGCTTAAACAGTTCTCTCCAATAACCCATGGCATTAGCAGAATTTTTATGCTTTTAAATCAGAAATGGAAGCAGTTGCAGGAAAAACAAAGGACATTAAATTCTACTTCAGGCATTTGATAAATTAAAACCTGTGACACAACTTTCCCAGGACTGGACAACAGGCAAAGGGGAGCAACCCTGTCTCATAACCCCTGAGAGAGACTTCTTGAGGTACTCAGACATGTAAAAAGGCACCTTCTGGAAGTCATCAAGCCATCTCCATAGGTAAAGTCAATGGACTCAGACATGCAGTAGCACAGAAGGAGCACGGCTTAGTAAGTTGCTGTGTAACACCTGGCACTCTGCACCTTCCCCATGTACTTCTAACCCAGAGAAAACACGAGTAATTTGTCTTTATCCCATTTTCACTGCACATGGGCATGACTGCACCTCTCCATTCATAAATGCCAAATCTGTCCATACTGCCAGACAACACTGATTATCATGAGAATAATTCCAAAGTATTGCACCAAACTGGATATTATTTCATGATTTACACTACCAAACCAGCAGAAGACAGTATTAACACTGTATTAAGCCTGTTCAGGTCATTTCTCACCTGCTCTGGCTTTGGTCTGTGTAAAATGAATGGGAGTATGTTTTCAAAAACATTCATTAAGCCTTGGATGAAAGGATGATTGAAATCACCCCAAAAAAACCAGATAAAACCCCAACTGTTTCCCCACTTTTAGCAAAGGCACTATAAAGACTATCACAAAGTTTATGCTAATGAAGAATTTTACATAGCAATAAAATCTCAAATTAATACATTACCTCTTTCTCCAGCCAGTTAAAGAGCTCACACAGGGCAACAGCATCTTTAATCTACATTAAAATAGGCACAAGAAAAAGGAATTGAGAAGAAAGAAGCCTCAGTATAAACAGCTTTTGATGCAAAAGAATTCGACCTGCAAGTTTCAGAAACACAAACTAAGAGATGATCTAAGAGGTCTTTCCAGGTTCTGCATCCTGTAATTAATACAAGTACTGGAAATGTATCTGGGCAATTAAATAAATGTTAATAAAGGTTTACTGCTGCTGGGAAGTATCTCACTGTGAAGAATTGCCAAGTATTCAGCAAACACTGGCTTTACCCCACACATGACTTTCAAGTCTCTCTTGCTTCAACACACAAGACCTTGCATTTCAGATCGTGGAAGGTAACCACATGACACACCTGGTGATGCGATAGGGGAACATGCCCTTCGGGCACGTGGGCACCGCACAGTCTGTCACACAGCTTCTGGCTCCTCTCTTGCCTGATGACCCCCATTTTTCTTCCTTTTTTTCTACATGCTTGCAGCATGCAGGGGCAAGAAGCAGGAGACAAGTGTACAAGAATAAGGCACAATTTTGTCCTCAGGTGGCAGGTGACAAAGTGTCTCTGCTTAGTACAAGTATTTTTACTTCCCCTTAACTAACAGGGAAAGAAAAGCACTGAAATAGAAAGTAGCAGTTCCAAGAAGCTAGCAGAAAATATGGGACAAGTCCAGAATTGCCAGCCCTGCTTTAACTGGCACATTTCTCCTGTTGTGAAAACTGCTGCTTGAAAATTAACAGGAAATAAACAAGAGAAAACTTCAGCCCCCCCTAAGAAACCTGTTTCACAGGCGGCTTCTTTGCTTGAAAATACGAAGCTTCCTGGGAAATCAGCCTCATTTCCAGAGTGTCATGATGACGACACAAAAACAGAGTGCTTTCAGGACACTGGCTGCTTCTGAACATCTTGCCCTGTGTTTTGCACCATGTGTCGAAGCATTTCTCTGTGTTCTTCAGGCTGTGTTTATTCAAGTGATAACAATTTGAAGACTGCACTGAGAAAGACAACAGAACTAGCAAAGGGGAAAGAACATCCCTTTGAGGGCCCATACTCTAAACAACATTTCTCAAGTCTGCACGGTCTTCCAACAGAGCAAAGTTGGTTCCTCACACTATTACAAATGTTATTCTTCACTCCAAAGGAATGCTAAACAAGCAAAAAAACTGCTTCATAGCAGTAGATGTCTGACAGAAAACCATTTTTATCCTGCCATCCAAATTCTTACTCGCTTTTTAATCCAAAACACTAAAATTAAAAGGAAAATATAATTTTTTTCCCTAAACGTAAAGCAAACCTCTTGCCATGTGCAAGGAGACTCTCAAGGCTTCACTTACATGTGCTCTTCTCATGCCTTCCGTTTCCAACGCGTTCTTCACAGCTTTTGCAATGCAGATGGGGGTATACGGGGTGAGGTATCGGTAAGCCTGCAGCAGAAGGACAGGGATTACTTGTGGATTAGTCAGACTATGTAATCCTACAGGTTTAATAACTCAGCCTGGCCACAATTTGTACTTTGGCAGTCTCTCTCAACCTTCAGTGCTGTGAGATACTGCTTGCCAGTAGTCAGCTAAGTGCACTGGGGAATAAAGACGAAAAACAGTCCCTGACTGAAGGAAGAACAGCCACAGGGAAATCCAAGGAACTAAAGGGTCAACAGCTTGTCACGAAGCAGGGTGAAGATTTGGATATCCTAAATACCATATATATCAATGTCTGAGCCATGGGTTTCCTGTTGCTGATGTACACTAAAGGCCCAGAGACAGCCAATGAGAAACACCAATCCCAGGGACTAAGGTTGAACTTAGGCTGTGCAAACAGACCTAAAAAGTCACCTTGACTTGTTACCTGACTGTCACCCTCAAGTAGCAGGGAGCAAAGGGTACCCAGCCCAGGTACTGAGCACTGGAGTTAAACCTGGCGGGCCCCTCAAGGCTCTGGCTCCTTCAGCACT
>VYZW01050699.1:368389-447697 GCA_013401315.1 Balaeniceps rex
TGACCAGCACCTCTGACAAACACATCAAGGCCCCAAGAAACATGAAAGGCCTTTGCAAAGCTGAGCTTTACATGCTGTCTACTTCTGAAAGGAGCTTACATCAGTGGTTTGAGACAAAGCTTCCCTGTGCCTGGACAGGGTGGCCCTGCATTAAGAATTAGTAACTGATCCCTTACCACTGTGCACTTCCCCAAACATCAGCTGTCCTTAGATTAGCAGGAATGCTTGCCTGGTTCTGAGCACATCTTCAGAAATTCACCAGTTGAGGTGACTTACCCAAGCCTTGTCACACTTGGCATCAGAAGAAGGAACAAAACCGAAGTCTTTTGCCCCACAGTTCTCTGCTCTACCCATTATATATCAGGAGATGGGATGAGCACCTATGCAAGCACAGCCCAAACAGCATGCTGTTTTCCTATTCTCAATGTACCAGCATACAAATAAACACCACTCAAATTCATGGGAAAGGCCTGGTAGACCCCCAGCAAAGACCAATTTCACACAAATCCTACAGGCTTACAGTTTTGAAATTCTTAAAAATAGCAAGACAATTACACTACATTATGCAGAAACTAAAGTACTGAAGAAGCCACAAGAAAGTCATGGAAGTCCTTTTATCAGAGTCAGGACAAAACTTCTCAACAGTCAGATTCTTAGATGGGCTTGGCTTTTACAGATACTGGTAGGTTCTATTAATCTTCTGTGAAAAGCATATTTACATGCAGCTTTATGCAAATCTATAAAGGGTTTGCAGATCTGTGTTTAATAATGGACTGGATTTTTGCCAGTGTCAATATTTGGCTTTGATGGAGACAGACAGTAGATGGACCTCCAGCACTGGAGTTCTCCAAAGCACCCTAGGCCAGTTGCTCAGCTGGTGTAAAGTGGTGTAGAGATGGAGAAAAACACCCAGCATGAGGAACTGGGAAACCTTTGGCTCTTTCAGTGACTCTCTAAGTGGTTTTTAATCAAGACACTTCAGTCCTTCCTCTCCTGCTTTCTATTGCACAGAGCTCCTCGAGGCAGGGACTCTCCCATTGCGTACAGAGGGCACATAGCACTGCAATGACTCAGTATCAGCCAAAACTTCCAGTGCTAACGGGGTAAATAATGTCACTACAATTCATCACACTCCTTAATCTAGGCCAGACCTGCTGTACTTCCCCATATGGATGCTCTGCATGAATCATCTACAGCAACCCACCCAAACTGCAGTTAGTCCATTGACTCCAACTACAGCAAGTGGTATTCTACTCTGAAATCAAAAGAACAACAACTATTTATCCTGAAAGCTCTGTAGACTCTATGCTTTCCGCTACGCTGAACGAAAGAGAGTGGGCAAAATGTCAGTATTCTGTATTAAGAGGCCATTTGCACCTAGAAATGGATTGACGGTGTCAGAAGATTTAACCCTGCGTGGGGGCAAAAAACTGTCTGTCTTGCTCATGTACATGTCTTGTTGTTTTTCAAAACAAAAAAACACCCACACAAGGCAAACTGCACATTTCCTTCAAGTCAGCAAAGACACAGAGCGCCACATCCTGTATTAAAGGGCTATGTTGAAAGCAACAAAACTTTCTGGACCTGTTTGATTTTACCATCTGTCCTGATGCACCAAATGCAATGAAGCTATTAAGGTGTATAAGTGAATGTCATCACTGGAGAAAAATAATGCATGGTTCCTGCTACTTTGACCATGAGAGCTGGAGAGTTTAAGCAGAGATTTGTGCTAGTATCAAACTGTGGCAGCCTGGGGACACACAAACAGACCCTGCTCTTGGGCTTTTGTCTTTTGGAAGACACAAAGCTGAGACCACTCTTAAAATTCCTGTATACAGAAAAAGCTTTCAGGCCCCATGAGTTAGCTTTGTTGTCACAGGTACGGCTGTATCATACACACACCTGCAGCACAACCATGCAGTACCTGAAACAGGCAGGAGGTATCTGCCTGCCTGGTGGAGGCAGAAACCTGGTGGTGGGTGAATGCAGACAGGCAGCCAAACACTTTTTACAATTTAGTTCTTCCTTCAGCAACCCCTTCATCTGAGCCCTGCGATTCTCAGGCAGGAAGCCTGGACTGTTTAGTAACCCAGCACAAGCACAGATTCAGTTCAGCGGGTCTGGTCTTCCAAGGCAACATCTGGAAAATACCCACTAGTCCCTGACTCCCAATCATATTTACTCACAGTATCTGTTAGGTACTGGATATCTCTGTAAACTGGATGGCATTCCAGAGAATGTGATCTCTAGCAAACAAGAGATGTACACAAGATGCATGGAAACCAGCTTATTTGTCCATAGTTTCTGCTGCGTCCTTCCCCAAGTATCACCTTTCATGACTATTGGAATATTAGGTGGACTGCAGGACTCCCAGACAGCCAAGTTCAAGTACAAGGGTAAGATATAGTAAGTACAGCTGTACAGAAATTATTCTGATGCTACAAATGTCCCTCAGCAGATGCACTCACTGCATGGACAACCAGTGCCTGCAGGTTATCTGTGTCTTCACAAGGTTTCCTGCTGCAACAACTCTGTCGCCCTGTCCCTCCTGTCTTTGGTACAAGACATCACATATTGCCTGATATACTTAAGCCCCTGAAATAAATAAGAGGAACCAACTTCAGACACTCAGATCAAGCCCAATGCCCCCTCCCAAAAGTCCTGCTCAACTTTCCTGCTTCAGTTTCTGCAAGTTTCCAGCTCTTACTGCTGGTCCACATAAGACTGATGCTCCAGCCACGGGTAGAATGACCCGAGTTCACCCTGCTCCCTCTATCCCTCCCCTCTCTCACTGTACTTGTCTTATCTTAAGCTGACAATTCTTTGGGTAAATCGGCTTACCGAGTTGGAAGGGCAGCTCCAGCGAGAGCAACCCCAGGATTAACAACCCCTCGATACCTCAGTATGGCTGGATCCCTTCCACACAAGCTCCAGCATGCATCATGCTCTGCAGAGGGGAAGCTGAGGCCAGCTGCCCTCACTAATACCGTTCCTGACCACGCTGAGCAGAGAGGAGAAAAGTATTTTCCCTTGCAAGGGCCACTAACCTTGGGAATAGCCTCAGTCAGAGCATAGCTGGCTTTGTCACTGAGCCACACTTTCTCCTTTGGTGAGAGGCCTGCACCAACAGCCTGCAGCTCTGACAGGATGGATCCATAGGGCATCACCTGGATTTTAAACTCAGGCTCCAGGGTGGAGTCGAGCTGTAAGTGCTCCCTCACAGCTGGGTCCATCATCCGGTCACCATCAATGAAGAGCCTGAGAAACAAATCAGACAGAGCAGAAAGGTGGGACTACATCCGACAGTAGTTGGAGTAAAGGAGGGAAGGAGAAACCATTCTGGTGACATTTCAGGGAGAAAGGAGTTCATTAATTATGTGCTATACTTCATCCTATATTGTTTTAATCACTGGCCTTTACACAGCTTAAATCCTGCTTTGAAATTAAGATGTACCACCCTGCTCAGATGAAAGGAGCTGATACAATTTTTGTTTGTATGACACATTCAAAATGGCTGCATCCCATCACTGCGCTTCAAGCAGGAGAGAGTAACAGAGGCAAATAATGGCCATTCTCTAATTTTTAAGGGCAACATCTGAAAATGGAAAAGCTACTGTTCTAAGTACCACATTGTTCTCACTTTCACTGAATTGGAAAGTTCAGCTCAACTTTCACATACAACCTGTACTCACCCAGCCAGGTTTTACCTTAGATGCATCTAGCTAGCAGCTTGGAGCTGCCTCTAAAAGACTTATGCTTGCTGAGGCTCATTATACGGGGCAGTCACAGGAAAGAAGCCTTCTGTCATAAGCTAGCCCTGAAACGTTTCTATACAGTCCCTGCAGTTTTGAAGTGACTCATCAATGACATTAGAGAAAAGTTTTCCAATGTCCAGGCCAGCATTGGCTCTTACCCACATTTCACCCAGGGCTCCGAGGGCCCTCCATGTTATCTCAGGGTGACAGACAGAGGGGTGAGCCATCATGCCCAAGATCACCCAGCAAGTCAGCTGAGGTGCTGAGGAGCACAGCAGAGCTCTTGGCTGCCTCTCTAGCTCTGATCAGGGAAGGAGAGTAATTAACATGGGAGACAAAAGTGCTCAGAAAGGACATTAAAGCACCCGAGCGTAGGCGTTTTGAATAGACAAATGCTTTGCTAGAACAGCTCTCCCACAGAAAAATGCATCTTGGGGGACAGAAGGGGGGAATACAAGCACCTGATTGTGTTCATTCCTATGACGGCGTATGCAAAAAACACAGGATTGTACTCAACATCAGAGCCTCGGAGGTTGAAAAGCCCTGGAAAATAAGAATGCCAAGAATCACAGTCCTGGTTCATCTTTTGTAACATCAGAGAAAGCCAAAAATAATGTCAGCAAAACACAGTCAAGCAATGAGTCGTCACAAGTGCAGGCCGTGGGTCCAGCTCCCACCCAGCTGTCCCACATCCTGCTACTTTTCTGGCAATCCTAAGTTTTTGCCAGGAGATGGCACCAGAACTGCAGTTTAAACATTTCCATCGGGCCAGGAAATTGGGGTTTAACTGCTAAAGGAGGGCTGGCTTGGAAGAAAGCAGGTACAGGCAAAAAAGACAAGGACACATGTTAAAAAAAAAGTAGTGTTTGCCCTTTCTGGTGTATGCAATAAAAGCTCACTTCTCAACAGCCAGAAGACTTCGAAGTTACAAGTTATCATTTCATTCCAGTCCTTCTTTTGATACTTGAGGGAAGAGGGAGACACAATAGGCAAGACTAAAATACTCCAAAAAGGCCTCTCATTTGGGTGCCTCCAACATCTCAGATTCAGACTGCATAGTCACAGGTTTTTTTCACAAAGATTTTATCCTGCACAACTCCAGGCAAAGTCAAGAGGAGAAGCAGACATTCAGCATCTCCAAACTCCTAATTTTAGGGTCAAATAAAAACCCCAGGGTATCCAATTAGCTGAAATGAGTTACTCAAGGCAATAAGCCCAGCCAGCAGGACATCTGGGAAAAGAACCAACATGTCCTAAATCACAACCCAGCACTGTATTCATCGAACTGTGCAAATTCTGCCACAAAAGTAAAAATAGAGTTTGATTCTCCCCAGGGAAGGAGTAGGTCACTTGAAAGCAGGAAAGAGCCACAAAGAACTCTTTACTGCACGGGTACAAACTTCCTCGCTCAGCCGACTCCCAAAGCAGTAAGGAGGCAATAGCCTCCTCTGTGGCTCTCTTTCTGTCCCCAGAAAACTTGTCTAGAGTTTAATCCAGTGAATTGAATTAGATAAAATTAAAGACAACTTCTCCTCCTTCCCCCTTTAGGATAGCAAATCAATCAGGCACCCGGCAATAAGCTTCTCTCATGACCTCGTCTGGTGCATCTTAAAACCCTTGATTCATAACCAAGCTTGGCTTTGCTGGAGACATTTAATCTGAAACCACCTCAGGGCACCAATTTATCATTAATTTAATTGGAGATGCGCCTGAAAAGGGGAGACACACAATCTCTGCTCATGCAGGCCTCCCCAGGGAGGAGTCATATTCACCACTCTCAGAAGTACTTCTTTCATGAAACAAGCTCTTTGCTCAGTGTCCCAGATCCAGGAGAGCCCACAGACCTCAGCAAGCTGGCTTCACCCAGCGCCAGAGACATTGCACTGGCAGTGCTGGAGCCAGGAACACACCACCTTCATTTCTACCTTTTCAGATCAGACACGGGGCACAGGCATTAGCAGCGCTCACACCCTGCCAGCACTATGTTCCCACTGCACCAGTCTGTGCACTGGTGATTTCTGCACAAAGGATACACAGCACTAGTAACAACAGTCCCAGGGAAACTACTGCTGTTTCTGGCCATTCTCCCTTCCTACACACTGGGCTGGGAGCCAGGGTGTGGAGACCTAGTCATCCTGGGGCCCCAAACACAGAGGGGACTCTCTAGTGGGACCCTGGGTTGAAATCATCTGGAAATACAAGTTGAGCCCTGACTTACTTGTTTTAACCAAAGCATTTGCCAAACACTAGAGAAATACAGACTGACTTAAAAAGTCATGACAATTAGGAAGATTACTGTGAATGCCGTGTACCCCACCCTTGCCTTATGTATACAAAGCCACATGTTGCATTGCTTTGTTTACAGCCCAGCCTCCACAGCAGAAAACAGTCTCCATCTTCCCATAGGGTGAGGCAGCATCAGGATATTTTACAGCCAGAAAATCTCACAGGTCTTTTTTCCCTTCAAAGTGCCTCAGGCTTTATATATAACCTTCCTTTCCCTTTGCATGGGCTGTTTTTCAAAGGCCAAAGGTGATTTGCTGCGTTTCCTGGGCCAAAAATGTTCTCAGGAGCTGCACTGGTGTAATAAGGCACTGTGTAGAAATACAGGCTCACTGTGACCTGTTATCGCCACTGCACTTGATACAAGTTAATAGACCTCTAACAAACATGTTGGCTGTCATAAGTGCCTCTCACCCTGGCAGGGTTCTTCATTTCCAAGGCAGGAAGGACATTTATTCTGTAGGAAAAACTGACAAAGGAGATGCAAAGACTTACATGCTACTTCATCCAAGGCCGTTACCACAAACCACAGGACTTTCCTCTCAGCCATTTTTGAACGGAGGGCTACAATTTTGTCTCTCCAGCTGACCCCTGCAAAACACAATATGAAAAGCTACAGTCACCAACTTTACTAGGGATGATGACGTAAACACAGACCAACGCATTGGATTTTGGAGGTACTCAAAACACATTGTGCTTGTGCTCCTCACTCCTTTTTAATAACTGATATGAACTATCTCAAATGAGCTTCCCTCCAGACATCCATGGATTTGTTTTGAAGTTATCTAGCCTCTAGCAAATGGTTATTTGAAGTTTTGAGGACAAAGGGGTCATTAGCTGAGGTCCGTCACCTTCTAGACCTATTCATAGTGGATCAGATTGCACAGCAGTAGTGTTTTTCTCACTACTTTGTAAGAAAGCAAAGGGGGAGAGGGCAGTAGAAACAGTCCCTGGCTATTGGGAGTTAAGCTTCTCACCTGTGTAACTCAGGTCGAGCGTCATGAGAGGCTTGCAGGGGCGCTGAGGACAGTCTGTCCAGATTGTATCGATCAGGTTTTCTTTGACAGGCACAAGGTCGTGGCCAGCAATTCTCAAGGCTTTGGACATCCTCTTCCACTGGTCTGCCAGAGGGAAAAGAGTCAAGAGTGATGGCTTTAAAGAACACACACTGGTTCAACAGCCCCATTCACGGGGGCAAACTCAAAAATCTGAGTTTCCTACTTTCCTTCCAGCCTCTCCTTCTTCCCATTCCCTTAAAAAACAAAGCAAAAGCTATTGCAATTACAGTTCCACAAACGCAGCTGCTACAGCCAGCAGCAGGTACAGAACCTTGCTGCCCTGGCGCCTCATGCTTGAGCTGAAGAAGAACTGCTCCAGCCGGGAGACAGAAGTCACTGGAAGAAGCCACCCCAAAGGCTGCCGTAAGGGTGTCCTCTACCCCACTGCAGAACCATGCTAGACCTAAGCTAGACGAGAGATGAGACGGGCTTCCACGCAGCCACGAGGCCGATCCTTAGCCCATCTGAATCAAACAAATGTTTCCCCTCGCCTCCAGTGACCCTTGAATTGGGCCCCATGTTCTGAAGCATGAGTAGATGGATACTCGTTCATCCGATATAAATGGTACCTCTCCAGGAATGTGCTTCCTACAGGGAAAGCTGCAGAGATGCCAAGACCACCAAGCAGGAGCAGCAGCCTGAGTTTTGCCTGGATGTTCTGGCTCACATGCTGGCCAAGGCATTCAGCAGCTTTGTACTGAAGTGCCCGTGACAAGCCACAGCACAGACAAAAGGAGGTGGATCGGGACTCTGCTTTTCAGATAAGGTCACTGCAAGCCCAGAGAGTAGTTCTCATCCCTTGTGTTTTGGAGTCAATGCACTGCTGTGGAGCTCTTGTGATACATGCCTAAAACCAAAATCCAAGCTGTTTTGCATTGCAGTTTAACCCACCACCCCATCTGGGCTGAAATATGGTTAGCTACATACCATTACACAACAGCTTAGCCAGAGAAGCAAGGAAGCAAAATCTAGTTGCCCAACCCAGAGTTATAAAGTAAAACCAACCAGCTGGAATAATGAAAGGGTCCACTCCCACCTTCGAGCCTTCTGGGAGGACACTCACTAGCCAATCCTCCTGAGTCGGTGTATCTTTCAGACCTCCATGGATTTAAAAAAAAAAAAGAAAAAAAGAGGTTCAAAGAAGCAGTCATACTGAAGCATTCCCACACTACCTAGAAAGTCCAAGCTAACGCATCTACCAATGAATGTCAATGAATGTCTAGATCCATAGGAAAGAAGAGTCACAGGACACTAAAGCAGGAGCAGCAGTGCATCCAAGATGTCCCTAAGCCCCTGCATGATGGGTTATCCCTACAGCCTAAGCTGTAACATGTGCGAAGTGACCAAATAGCCTGTGATTGTTCTCTGTTTATCAGTGGAGCAGTATCCCAGCCTCCCACGTACCCATTTTCATGAGTGTCCAGTTGTTATCCATTTGATGTGCAGCTTGCAGGAAGTAGCGTCCATCTGTCCACATGGCTGCATGCTGTTCAGTTACTATGGCAGTACCTAGGCAGGAAGGCAGAAAGATGCGGTGATTTAGAGGTGAGCAGCCACCATGCAGAGACACAGCCAGCAGGGGGAGTGTTTGAAATGCACCCCAATTCCCCAAAAGGCAGCTCTACTCACTGTTCAAAAGTTAATCCAGTTTCAGTGGAGATATTCACTGTCTCCCCCGCACTACAACCTTCCAAATCCTATCAGAGCCAGTACGCACAAAGATGTAGCTTAATGAATTGCCTCAGATCAATTCAACTTAAGCATATCTCAGCCAGTCAGTGGAACTGGGTAAATGGGGCTTTCCAAACCTTCTGTAACAAAGACTGTGGTCTCCACTTGGCTGTTGTCACAGTGACACATACTGTACATCCCCGAACTCCATCCCATCTTCTTACAAGCAAGAATCCTGGACTCTGGCCATCCACAAGAAACAGCTTTTACTAGGCTAGCAGACATGGGTATCACTCCCAGCTGTCAGCTGTACCCCTTTCCCAAATGTTCTAGCTCTAGCAGAGATGGCTGAACGGGAAATACGAACATAAACTTCTGCTGGTTTCAGTCTCAGTCCCATTCCACTGACTGCAGATGGAGGGATGCAAGCAGACAGATGAGGGGCAGTGACATCTCAGCAAGGCACTCTAGCTGCCTTGCCCTTGGCGATTCAAAAAAAAAAATAAAATAAAGGCACAAACAGAAAGTGAATCCAAGTCTTTTGAGTATCTGCATCCTGACCATACTCTGTCACCAGAAACTGAAGCCCAGATTAGCAGAGCAGAGCTTCCAAACATGAATTCATTGTCTTCCAGCAAATTCCCCCAACACAAACCCCATTTTAAGCTGCTTCAGCCTGAAAAGATGAAGCAAGAAACACAAGATGAGCCCCTGTGCGAAACCTCACTGATTCACTGAGCGCTAGGCTGGGAACACAGACCTTCCAAGTACCTAACAAGGGCCCAAAATAGAGAGGAAGGTTATGAAAAGGCCATGCACAAGGCGTGAAATTAATACAGGATTCATGTTATCCATTAACAGCAGCCCGCAGCCCTGGATTTATCACCTTCCACATGAGGTCCCAGAGTAATTCATAGGAACTGATGAATGGACCCTCCAAACACATAGGTAACAGTATTTATTAAACCGATTTGCAATTAGGGTGCAAAAAAGACCTCAATAGACTAAAGTAACTTTCCAACAATCACACAGCAGAGTAAGTTGCAGAGCTCAGGGTACAGCTAGGGTAAAAACTAGGTCTCCTGAAACACAGACCTATCCTACGGCCAAGAAAACATCCTGTCTCGGCAAGATAAGCAAAATTTCCACAGCGTTCAGCTTCCAAATGCAGTGTTTCTGGCCCTGGCTCTGTTTAAACAGAAAAGACAGCTAAAGTCCATCTACTATTCACCCAGCCCAAATGGGCAATGTAAAAATCTGTTCGTACTGGCATCACATCAAAAGAAATGACCATAGGTTACAAGCACCACATTAAAGAGTTAACGGGATTTTACTTTATGAGAGGTTCACTCAGGGGTCAAACATTTTCTGAAAACTTGTTATTGCACTGATATTACATAATTCCAGCGGGTAGCCAAGACATAATTCTGCAAATGCTGAAATGGGAAGAAAACAGTCCAAACAAGCTGGATAGGCTTCCTTTCCCATCCTCCCTCTATGCCATGAATGAGACTATTTCTTTACAGGGGAATCATGTACATTCACAAGAACCCAAGTTCTGGAAAGGTACCTGCAGAGCCATCAAATCCAGAGATGAATGCCCGTCTGCAATCACAGGGTGCAATGTACTCGCTCTAGAAAACAAAAGAGGCAGCAATTATTTATAGCAGCAGGGGAAAAAAAAAATCAGCTGATGACAAATACTTTGATAAGCTTTTTCTCCTAAAGGACACCACAGAGAGAATGAAATGAGTTAAAAAATCCTGGGCTCTACTCCACTGGAACATTTAATCATCTGTGATTATATTGTATTTATGTCCAACTGTTTTGGGTTTTTTTTAAGCTGCAGCACTTTTCTCCCACAAACGTCTGTAAACACTGAAGTGCTTCAGAGTTTGCAGATGTTTATTTCACACTCAGCCTCCCCTTTGGGCAACAAACAAATGCTGCCTTTGAAGCTGCAATGTGAAAGGAAGAGAAACCAGAAGCGCCCCTTGATCTTGGAGACCAGAGTAATCAGCGCATAAAATCTGTAAAATTCACTATCTCCAGTGAAGTCCCCTCACTGGCATTTATAAGAATTCCTTTAAGACTTTCTTTTCCACAACAATGACGTTGAAAGAAAATCATCAAGGTGGTAAAACCGTAAAAACTTTAACCCTTAGGACCTTTCATAACTAGATGCTGATCTTCTCACTTCTTGCCTACTCAAAACGCGACTACACCAGAAACCACCAGACCATGGTTTGGTGGGTGAGAGGGAATCAAAGACTACTAGTCCATCCTCATCCCAAACCCATCACAACCTGTGTTTGTGGACACATCTGTTGGCAGCATTATAGAAGAGGCTGAGAATGCACAGATACCCAACATCCACAGGAGCTGCCAAAATTAAAAGAACAACTGTACCTTGAAATGGCCCACACACCATTTTCATGGGATCCCATTCTGGCAAGTTCGGAGGTCAGAACTGCTAAGTAGGCCTGTTAATTAACTAGCGCAACTCAGCAAATCAGCTTAATCCAGGCTGACAGTGCCAATGTTTGAGCTGCAAAACCCCTGGATTTGTACCTTACAAATGGTCTGAAACCAAAGTCTGTTCCTCTGCCCATAAAGTTTCTCTGCACCCAGCTGTGCAAAAGAAACATTTTAGGGACTGAGCTAAGAAATCACAGCCTGATTCTCAGGTTCCTACTGTGATAGATACTGCATTTCCTTGTCTCTGGCCAGGGCTATTTTTAAATCACCTGATTGTTAGAAAACACTCCCTTCAAATCTGTTACTCTTCACTGTTCTAAAGAAGGCAGAGGGTTCAAACAGGAGTGAGTGAGAAGCACAAATCGCAGCACCTGGGACCAACTCTTTATTTCTGCTCTCAATCACCCCACAGCCAAAACCCCTCCAGAACAGCTACATCTCTCCCCTCCTGGGAGATGCCCTAGGCAGCAGCTACCAACCATTCACCACTAACATTTTGAAACTGAGCCTTGGGACAGCAAAATCCATGGCCCAACAGAGGATCTGGCTGAGTAGCTTTTGCTCCCAATTGCCCAGGAAGATTCCTGGGATATGCTCCCAAGAAATCCTCTATTTTATCCAACCACTAATGAAAGTTGGCAGAAATGGGGAGCGTATTGAGATCACGGGTGCCCTCATCTCTGAGTCCAGCCCCACAGACCCATGACATACACTCAGCAGCTGTGGGGAGGAGAGGGGTCAGGATACCCACCTCAGGAAGGGACGACTGCCCTCTGCACACCTCTAGCTGACGGGGTGGATCTGCCTCAGCCCACCACAGCACCACCATCACCACTAACCCCCTTTAAAATAACGACGGAGGCATCAGCAGATAGAGAGGACAAAGTCATTCAGGGAACAGAATGAAGTGCCCATTTCCCCAGCTGCCCGTCTCATAGCAGCAGGAAAGAACATGAAGGCATAGCAATGCCGGACCTGAGTAGGATTCCCTATTTCAACATTTCCTAACAACTATTCAGCCTGTTGACTGCTACAGCTCCCCCTCTCCTACGCTTCTCAGCTCAAAGCTGGGACACCATCTCCCAGGGTCAGACACCTAAAGGGGATGCTGGAAATTTCCCATTGTGGATCATATCACTGAGTACATCTCAAATCAGACCAGCGATTTCTCTTCCCTTTCCCTTGACCAACGCAGCAGAGACTACAGGCTAGTTTGCTTGTACAGACAAGCAATCTCACATTCATAGGAAGGGTTAACACTGAGTTAGCTGCATTAACAGCACATAACAGTGAAATGGATTAAAGCAATTTAAAAAAATAATCTAAAAGGAAAAAAAGAAGTCTATCAGTTTTAGATCCGGTAAAAGCTGTCCTAAACTAACAAAGCCCTTGACTGCGTGGGAAATACCTCACACTGTCCCATTCACAGACAAATCCAGGGAATATTTTAAGAGTTTACAATGAGGCAGATGGGCTTTAAAAGGGAGTACGAGGGATCTGGAGGGGAAGATGGTTCATTCATCTGTCAGTCTGAATTCTTGCACACCCACCTGTTCTGTTCCATGCAGCAACCCCCACTGTGCAAAGATGAGCCCATGTTTTGCACAAGCTAAAATTACAAGGGGAACACCTGCGTACGCCACACAAAGTACAGGCCACAGCACAGTCAGAACAAGGTATTTCCCTGGGGCTCGTCTTGCAGCTCTGATGACCTTCAACCTGGCCCTCCACGGGCCTATTACGTCTCCTTTCCACCACACCTGTCAGTCCTTGACACGCAGACAAAACTGGGGGCTGCATCACAGAAACCCTCAGCTATGCCAGGAAGAACCCCAAAAAATCAGTGGTTCTTATCACCAGAGCCTGCACGGTTGGGCCATTAACATGTTAAAGCTTATTCTATCCTAACGTCAACCAAGATCAGCAATGAGAAGTGCAGCTTGCTACTCTTACAGCTACAACACTGATGCCATTAAAGAACAAACACTGCTGTGTACTTGGAGGGAGGTCAGTATTCACTGCCAAAAACCTAACTGCATTGGTAAGATCTGGAACAGGTCAGTGCAACCTGTGCACAAGCCGTCTCTCACTTTATAACTTCGCTGATTCCTCAGCTCAGAACAAGCGTGTGTCAGAGGAGCCAGCCCTGAGAAGACAACGTCTCTGCCAATCCAAACATGGGGCCCTGAGCTGGACAGGTGCTTCCTTGATGTGGAAGACCAGCCAGATCTCACCAAATTTGTTTTCACTGAGTCAAGGCCCGGGGGTGGAAGCCAGCCCCAGTTAAGCTGTGACTGGCTCCAAACCCAAGCTCTAATCCAAACATCATTCCCTCCCATTAAGAAAGCTCCTCCAATCTCTGAATATTCCCATACAGGCAAACTCCAGGTTCAATGTAAACTGGGTGACTCAACATAAAAATGGGTCCTGCATTTACCACTGCAACACCCCAAAAGCTCAGACAGGCATTTTTAACCGAACCACAAAGGACTTAGGTGCCTTATTCCCAAAAGCATGGCACTTCACCCCTTCATGATCCTTTGACACCTGCAGCCACAAGATCCACCCAGCACTCGTGAAAGGAAGTGGGGCTTTTCATATGGACTTCAGCCCACTTTTGACTGGGACTGCCCTCCTTTCTCACCAGCCTTTGGACCACCCAGGTCCCCAAGGACACAGTCCGTTTCTTCTGATTTCTTATCACCAGCATCAAAAGTTTCAAAAACCAAAGCAGCCAACATTCAGGGCTGGCTGCAGGAGCCACAAATCCAAGGTATTAGCAGCCTTGGTTAAGCCAGAGTCAGAGCCAGCTGTGTTTGAGAAGCTCTGCAAGTCTTTCAGCTCCTTACGCAACTAAGCATGGAAAGCAAAGGATACAACTGGTGGCAAGCCTCCTGGTGGCAAGCCTCCTGGCAGTATTATAACCTAAGCCTTCTAGCCTTGGCAGGAAAACCAATAATAAAAGCATCACAGAGCTCAGAGTTCAAACATTCCCAGTGTTACAAAGATAAATTAGTCATCAAGTTGCAGCATCAGCGTGTATCAGCACCAGTCCAATCCAGGGGTTCCTTTGCAACGTAGAAGGGAATAAAGTTTCTCCCAACCTAAACCCTGTGTCAACACCACAGGAGGGAAAGCCCTCTTTGTTGACAAGTTCTCTGATGTGGATCCCAGGACAGCCTCAGGAACAGCTGAGAGAGGCAAGGACAGCAATAAGTAGCTTGGGCTGTGGGGAGGAAATGGCTCAAGTCACCAAAAGCTTGGGTATCATTAAACCGCAGTCTTCTGAGTTGTGGAGAGAGCTGCCTAAGAACAACATCTGACTGCAGGGCTGTAAAGCTCTTATTTGCACACAGGAAACAAACCCTTGCTTGGAACGTGGTGAAGCTGCAAATCTCAGCTCATCACAATTTACCTGGAATCAAGAAAGCCTGTTCTGGGATCAACAGGTTTCCGCCAATGCCTAAAGTTGCACCAATTCCCAAACCTCACAGACAAAATCCTGCACTAGCTAGTCAGGAGGCGCCAGAATCAGCAGCTTTTAGTAATCGTTTCCATTCAGATAGATTCGCTCCGCAGAGAAACCTGACCAACTCGCCCGGCAGGAAATAGCAACATGGGGTTCTCTGCTTAACTGCACTCCGTCAAGGAAAAGAAAGCAACAGAAAGAAACAGAAGTCCTGAGGGTCACATTCTTCAACTCACATGACAGCATTTAACGTCTAGTGAAATGAAACCAGAGTTATATATGGACAGAGGCAGCTTGAGGCAGGAATGCAGCAGACAATAGCAGCTGCAGAAAACGCCCTCCCTCTACCTGCCCAAGTTTGGATCTCCCTAAGAGGAAACACGATGCTGCACATATGGTCCCAGGGCACAGGCAAGTCTGGACCCAGCTCACCCCAGTGCCAAGTCAAGGGCAAAGGTTCCAATTCAGTTGCATTTTGCTCTCATGCACCCTGGGGTAAAAGGGAGCTTTGGGTGTGAGCCAGGAAAGCTTCAGGTCTTTTATTTCCTGAAAATAGCTGAGGAGGGAAAAACCCTTGGCAGTTTTTGGGTCTCCTAACAGAGTGAACAGAAGAGCGAAACTAGCATATGAGCAGGCAGGGGAGGTAAAAGGCAGTTCAGCAATTTAAAATTAATGTCACGGACTACAAAAATCTTAACGGTGGAAGCAATACACAGCACAGCTACCGCCACGGGTTACCACCCTGGGCCCAGGCTTCCCTCCTGTCTTTAGTGCAGAGAACAAGCTGATGCAGAGCAGCATCAAAAGGGAAGTGTCGCTGTGGCCTGTTCCTTCCCCGCCTCTCCAAAGGCCCCTCTGTGTGGCATATGAAAGGCTTTAGCATAAGGCAGCAAATTCCAGCAAGAACTGGATCTAGCAAAGGGAAAGCTCTGCAACTAATCCTTCACCACCTCACTTAAGAGTATGTGTTGATCAGGAGGTGTTAATGGGGAAACTAAAGCCCAGATAATGCCTTTTCCTCCCCCAGTAAATCCATTCTTCCCAACAGCCAGGATGGGGACAGCAAGTGCTCTGGCAAGCTCCCTTTTTTGCAGCGTGAGCTCCCTGGAGACAATCTGATGAGAAGTTGCTGGTGGAACATCCATGGTGATTTGTTACAAGAACATAAAAACCTCAGTCTCCTGAATAGACTCCAGAAACTTTTTCCAACCTGATGTTTCTCAGGTTACCCAGGCTTTTATGCTAGAACCATTAAAGCGAGTGAACAAAGAACGATTTTAGCTATCCCTGGCTTTTATTTTTTGTAGGGAAGAAAAGTGCAATCATTCCTCTAATCCATCCATCCATACCTGGTGGGCATCTCCAGAGGGCACTATGTAGGCTTGGAGAGGCTCCTGGACATACGTGGGACTTTTCATCACCTGCCGCAGTTGCTTCAGCAGCTCTGTTGTAATTTTTGGACTCATCTTCCTACCTGCAACTAAAACAAAGCACAAAACTTCAGAGCTTCTCCAGCCGTCCTGGGCAACTCACATATACAGGCTGGAGGCCGTCACCACTGGAAACTCCCCTTGAGGACAAGTGTGCCAATGTCACCCCTCTCAGCCCAGAATTTCTCCTGTCTTGTCACCTCATTCATGTTCCTTGAGAATGAGGGATCAGGTTGAGGCCAGAGAGTCAAAGCTGGTCTATCCTGTAAAGGACCTTTCCCACCTGGTGAAGGACTGGCATGCCCAGTGGTGGTACACACAAGCTTAACACACTTGTCATCCCTTCTTGCATGTGGACAGCACCAGGAACCAGAGCACCTCAGACATGCCCTATGACAGCCAGGAAAGGTCTTGGCATGTGCTGTTGATGGTCCCAAATACTCACAGATCAGAAGTAGCCCCACCTGTCATGTGCACAGAGAGAAACTTTCAGTCTTTTCACTCTGGGGGCAGAGATACCGTAGCTTATATGCCACAGGAGGACCAGCTGCTGGGAGAGCAAGCCATGCACGTCAGAAACTCAGAAATGGACCTCTTAAGAATGCAATTTTTAGAAGTTTCACTATAGCCCAGGGTTTCATAGTGGATTGGTGACCAGATTAACTCAGACAAAAGAAATCTGCTCCCAAGGATGTACACAGGGATGCGTTGACTGGCCATATTTACCTCTGGACTGCATGTTAGTTCACCTAGCAAGAGCACAACTATAACAGGAGGAACAGCCTGTTGAGCTCACACAAGTGACTGCCAGGGGACAACTAGGGAGGCTTAAAGCAACCTTCTCTAAAGACCTTTGGCAATGCTCTGCAGATCTCAGCTGGTGTCAGGCAGGCAGGGATGGGGCACAGGCTGGATGGACGACAGCAGATCAGAGGGGAAAACAAGGCACAGGCCGATCACCCTCCTTTGCTCTGGTTTTGCAATGGATGTGGGCCTGCTGGGAGCACCACGCACAGTGACGCATCAGGCCATGCTGCTGTGCTGGCACAAGTGAAGGCTGCAGTGGAAGGCACCAGCTGACTGCAGAGGATGTTCAAGCTGTGGGGGAGGCCTGGCCTGAAAGCCTATGAAAATCAAGTAACCTGAACGTCTTCAGAGGTTCTCTCCATCTTTTCTTCATTCACTTCTCCAAAGGGTGCCCAAAGTGGGATAATCCCCTTCCCAGTTCTCTACCCATTCCTTTCACATTTTTAAGAACGTGTTGCCATCTTACAACTTTAATGATGTCACTTTCCAGGGCAAGGTGGGTAGGCTCTGTGCTGCTTGAATGCCATGCTATGCAGTATTTTATTCTGATCAGTTCATTTCACAGCCATGTCCACAAACAGATCATAGATGGGAGAAGCAAATAGCATGCAAGTCTCAAACATTTTTTGCTTATCCAGGCACTTATTCTCTTTACACCTCAGTAACTACCAGGAGCTCCAAGCGACATTATGGTTGTATGCCAAAACACAATAAGGCACAGTCCCTGCCCTGTGATGTTTGCCATTTAAATGGGAAGGCAGAAAAGCTGCCTCCATTTCACAAGCCACAGGAAGACATGATTTGACCAAGGTCACACAGCAGTGCCGTGACCAAGTCAGGAACTGAACCAAGATCTGATGCGTTCAGGTGTAAAAATCTCAGCCCAAGACCACCATTCACTCATCTCATCACAGGAAGTTTAGAGCACACCAGACTTGTGTGTGACTGACTGCCTGCCCACGGGTACACTGTGTTTTAAAACCCAGACCACAAGAAGTAAATCAAGCTCAGAAGGCACCATACACTAAATCCTCAAATCAGTATCTTGACTCCAGTGCCTTCACTGGGACTAGAGTACACCTCAGATTTATTTCCAGGACAAATTTCATAGTTTTATACAACGTTTGCAAGCTACACTGAACTTTATTATATTGTAATTGTTTATGTCTGTCCTCTCTAACAAGCTGCTGTAACATTCTATAATATTGCTGCTGACTTATGTTCAGAGGAAAAACACAAAGGAGAGAGAGCAACAACACAGCGACTAGCCAGCAGAAAAAAATCTCTTTCTACAAACTCATAAGGACACAGCTTCCTTTCCTGACCTATGCTTTGTCTCCAGGAGCCTGAAAGTCTCATTTAGATAGGCAAAGAATGACACGGCTTTGTCTTTTAATAAAGCTCCTTGCTGACAAGCCACGGTTTTCTTAGCAAGCAAGAGATTCTCTCAAGGACAAAAAAAAAAAAATCATTTAAAAAGTAGTCTCACTGTTGAAAGATTTGCTTGCAGTATTAAAAACACAACTAAGTTAGATTAGCAACAAAACCCATATTAAGTAGGACATCTATTTTAGATAACCCGTACAGTATAAGAAATCAGTTTAAAAAAATCCTCCACAAACTTTCCCATAAAATTGTCTTCAGTTTCCAGAGAAAGAGAAGCTATTTTCTCCCAGCTCTTTGGTAGTCATTTACTCTGGTCCCCCTATAATATTTAACAGGTGACCTTTCTTTTCTTGGCCATAATTATAAGCCTCTACAAAGTTAAAACAGCTTCTCTATCATTATTTAATCACTCCAGTGATTAAAACCAAACACGGCTGAAATGAAGGTAGTGGATTTAGCAGTGCAAGAAACAGTCCCATTCCCTGCCCTAACTTTTTCAAAAACATCAGACTGCCGTGTTACCTGCCTCTGTAGTTCCCCACGTCTGGACGCCTCTTGCCTCTGCTCACACAAAATACCATTCAGCTCTTTGCTTGGCCTTCATAAGCTCCACTGTGCCTGAGGAAGCAAAGGGCAAAAGTGAAATGGCTAACAAACTTTGCCCCCCATAAAACATTCTCATCCCCCAGCAAAGAGCTGAAAATGCATTAACACCACGTTCCACTGGCAAGATTAGAGATGCACTGAGGGTGAACCATGGGAGAGCAGGGAACGTGAAGGGCCAGGCATTTGCTTGTCAAGACTTATGATTAAATCTTGCAAGCGTGTGCTCTTTTATGCCAATTTGTTTTCACAATCATTCTGTCAGAGGCCACTCCCCATTTTACAGATGGGGAAACTAAGGTAGAGCAGAAGTTACACGCAAAGTATCACTGCAGCATGATGGTAGTCAGAGTTGGATCCCAAAATCTGTTACTGTCTAGACATACATTATCTACACCTCACTCAGACCACAGGAGTCAGTTCTCCAAGAGCCCAGGCCAGACCCTGCTTGGACAGCATCTCCATCAGACACAGGGGGCAACGAGCGACCACGAAAATGCTGCCGGAGAAACCAGACACCTCCCACATGCACACAGAGCGATGGGCTGCTGCAACCCCAGGCACCAGCAATGGTGAGGATTGGGGACATCAGGCCCGCTGTGTCAGGGTGTGCGTCAGTGCCACAGCGGTGAAGGGAGGCGAGGGCAGGAGGTCAGGCTACATCTGGGTCTGCCTGCGGCTGCTGTGTTAGACCAACCTGAGTGTTTATGTCCTGTTTGCTCCAGATACGCTCATCCTTCTGATAATTTCCTCTTTGTTTTCTCTTTTATGAATAAATTTCTTCAAAATAAGCATGCAAGCTTGCACTGTCAGGAACCAGTGACACCACCTCAAAACCAGGCCTCTCTGGCCTGGGCTGGCTGCATGCAGGGCAGCCCAAGCACTCACAGCCATGCACTGAGGCACAAACCCCACCGCTTGCCCGCCAGTACACATCTGCGCCCCAAACTCACCAAAGCCCCCAGCCCAGCCTTCATCCCCAAGCCAAAAGCCTCCCCCAGCCCCAAGGGTCACTTGGGCCTGGACACCCCACCTGGGCCTGGACACCCTGGCTGGGCATGGCTGACCGGGCCTGGACACCCCACCTGGGCATGGACACCCCACCTGGGTCTGCACACCCCGAATGGGCATGGCTGACCAGGCCTGGATGCCCTGACAGGGCCCGGCTGACCAGGCCTGGACACCCCACCTGGGCATGGACACCCCAAATGGGCATGGCTGGCTGGGCCTGGACACCCCACCTGAGCATGGACACCCTGAATGGCATGGTTGACTGGGCCTGGACACCCCAAATGGGCATGGCTGACCGGGCCTGGACACCCCACCTGGGCATGGACACCCTGAATGGGCGTGGCTGACTGGGCCTGGACACCCCACCTGGGCCTGGACACCCCAAATGGGCATGGCTGACTGGGCCTGGACACCCCACCTGGGCCTGGACACCCCACCTGGGCATGCACACCCTGGCTGGGCATGGCTGACCAGCCTGAACACCCCACCTGGGCATGCACACCCCAAATGGGCATGGCTGACCAGCCTGAACATCCCACCTAGGCATGCACACCCTGGCTGGGCATGGCTGACTGGGCCTGGACACCCCGAATGGGCACGGCTGACTGGGCCTGGAACGCTGACTGGGCCTGGAACCCTGACACGGCCTAGACACCCTGTCAGGGCCCGGCTGACCGGGCCTGGACAGGGCCCGGCNGGGGGGCGCGGAGCGGGATGAGGGCCGGGAGCGGCACCGGGAGGGGGACCGCCCGCCCCGCCCCGCCCCGTCCCCCGGGGTGCACCGTCCTCCCGCCTCCGCGGCCCCGGCCCGGTGCTCGGCGCGGTCCCCGCTGGGGGAGCCCGGACAGGGGCCTGCGGGCGGGGGGCTCCGTCTGCCGGGGGAGGCGGGCCGGAAAGCTGGTGTGAAACCCAGGGCAGGCCGAGTGTGCTGCAACCGAGGGGAAGCGTCGGCGTTTGGCGGCTGCCGGTGCCTCCCCCAGGGGAAAAACCGGAGCGGAGCGAATGGCCTGGCACCGCCTCGGGGCCCTGTCCCCAAAACCTCGGCCTGCACGCGTCTCTGTGACCCGCTTCGCTCTTAAACTTCCGAAAATGCCGTCTCGAGGCGAGATTTGAGGCCGCCCAGCGAATGCGCCTGGCTCCTCTCCCGCCTCCCGCCGTGCAGCGCAGCCGGGCTCGGCTCCCCCCGGCGGGGGGAGAAGGAGCCGCGGCAGGGCGGGAGGCGCTGGGGGCTCACAGCTCCTCCGGCGCTGAACTGGCGGGCGTTAGGGACCCCACAGCTCGCTTTCTGGTGCTGAGCATGGCTCCAGGAAAGTGTCGGCATCCTATTACGTTGCTTAAAGCCTCAGCAGAAAAGGTATTGTCTACTTTTCAAGCTAAATTACCGTCAGTTTTCTGCTTGGAAGGCAGGAGGGTCGTATTTGTAACGACAGTGAGTGCAACTTGTAAAACCTGGCCATTTGCCACGCGTCCTCCCTAATGAAAATACCTTCCACTACCCTCCTCTGCCCCTGGCAGGTTTTTACAGGTGGGCTATAAGTCAACCCTATTGACCAAAACAGGAGGCTGTTACAGAAATGCAGAAATGAGAAGGTCACCACCAAGAAAGGCTACAACAAAAGCCAAAAATCTGCTTTGTAACTGCATCCAGGCTGGAGGGGTTTGCTTGCAGCAGTAGGTGCCCTGGGGACCCTCTGGCCCCCACACTGTGACAGTGCTGCAGCCACCCCTCTTCTATGGGGTTCGTCACTGCACCCAGTGTAACCGTGACTCTGCAGAGGATGAAGAGAGGAGGAAAAAGTGGTGCTCAGTGGGACCCATCTTAGTTCAGGGCCTCTGGCACATCCTGGGGACTCGGTAGGAGAGGAGATGCTCAGCTGGCTGCACAGCACTCAGGACCGGGCCCTTAAAGATGCACAGACGTGAGTGCTACACCCGGCATCCCGCTGATAAGGGAGAACCGTGTGGGTACATGGCCAGCTCATGAAACCGGTCCCTGGGCCTCAGCCTCTGTGCATTTTTCCAGAGAAGAAAAGGTGCAGCCAGCAGCTAGTCTGCCCTTCCTCCTTCCTCTCCCTCAGTCCACGCCAATGCTGTAGTCCACAGAGCTTTACCCGCAAACTGCCAAACATTTGCTGCTGCGTCTAGCGAGCCAACACGAGCCAGCTTTTACTAAACCACCTGGGTCTCCCTGACTATTCATGTATTTCCAGGGGAAGCATGAAGCAAAAACAGATGAGAGAAATGTAGAGTAATTCAGGGGGGAAGAGGCTTTTGGAGGTCTCTAGTCCAACCCCCTGCTAAAAGCAAGGCCAGCTTCAAAGCTAGAGCAGGTTGCTTAGGGACCGTCCTGCTGGGTTTTGAGTATCTCCAAGAAAGCAGCAGCACAGCCTCCCTGGGCAGCCCGTGCTAGTGCTGACCACCCTGGAGCAAAAAGGTTTATTCCTGATATCCAAGCAGAATTTCCTCGTTGCAGCTTGCCCCTTGCCCTTTTGCTGTGCACATCTGGAAAGGGTCTGGCTCCCTCTTCTCTCTAAGCATTCTCCAGGCTGAGTAATTCCAGCTCCCCTGCAGCCCCAAATCCTGCAGCCAGCCCCCTCCAGCAACTGCTGCCCTCTGTGGCTCTCTTCACGTTGCGGAGCTCTGTCTCATACATCTCTGGAGTAAAATCTAGTCATAACACAGCACAGCAACAGTTGTAATCCAACAGAAGAGAATAAAAGGTCTGTCCTGCAACCAGCATCCCGGCATTGGGAAGGGTCGTTGGATGGGGCTGGGGCTGCAGGCTGTCCCTGAGGAGGGACAGGAGAGAGGGGAGGGGGAGGCTGGTGACCACGACTGTTATAGCAGGAAGGGTTTTCTTTCCCTGTTAATCTCCTTGGGTGAAGCTAATTGCTGTTTCCTGATTATTCTCACCCCATCTTCCCGCCTTGCCCACAAAGGATTTAGACAATCCCAGCAGTCTGGGCCAGAAAGGCCCGTTTAGATCATCACATCAGTGTTCCCCTCAGGATAAACTACAGCCATGTTTTGCATTTGTGTTACAGACCATGTTATGCTCACCCTGCAGAATATTTGCTGAGAAGATTCATTTCTTGGAAACCTTCCAGAATCCAGCGATGCTCATACTAAAGCACATGTCAGGACATTTTAAAAGCACTGCAACATTGGCACGATGATCACGAAGATCATTTGCCGATGGCGAACTCTGCAGCTGAATCCAATCAGGGTTGTGAAATGCTCCTTTCAGCCTCCTCTGACTCATAATAATAATTCAGAGTTAGATTTTGCATTTGGCTGCAGTTCTTAATAGAGGGTTGTGGAGACCGGCACCTGCCAGAGCTTTGTGCCGGCCCAGGGAAGTGGGATGGATCAGCCCAAAACATTTCAAATGTTCGTCACATGCCTTTCCAGCCCATCAAGCAGTGCTGCACCATGGGGATGCCTTTTCCTCCCCTGTGGTTCCCGGCTTGTGCACATTGTACCCATGGGAACAGGAGACTCCGACCCCACCTTGGCATGGTCCACATGCTCCATGCTTGCTTCCCAGGGGCAGAGCTCAGGGTGTCTGGCCTCTTCCCTTCCTGCTCTGCAGAGCTTTCGGTTTGGCTGAATTTAGGACAGTGGTAAATGCAAGGTAATCTTAACACCTGTGGCAGTGAAATTCATTTTACCAATGAATCATTATTAAATCAGTTTGGGTTAGCTAACAGACCGTGGGAGCAGCAGCAATCAAATACAGGGAGGAAAGAAAATACATCTCCTATGTAAGAGTGCGACTTGGGGAGTGTCCACGGCATGAAATAACCAGGCTGCTCACAGAGCCTGGCGTACCAGGGGAAGGACAGGGCAGGGGAAAGCTCAGCAGATCCATTGAACTTGCCTCATTAATTTCTCCAGGTCTGGAGATGCCATCCTTCCTGTCTGCAGCCAGTCCCAGGAGAGCAGTTACAGCGTGAGAGCAGATCTGTCCTGCCTCCTCTAGCTACCCTACAGCCCCAGAGTGAGAGGGGATCAAACCAAAAGGATTGAATTTTATTAACTTTCTCTACTTTGGTCCCAGCTCAGGGCAGAAATAACAAGCGGACAGACTATCAATGTGATATTGATGTCTCTCTGTAATTTAAAATGAAATAAATTAAGCCACCACTGAAAACACCTTACTGCATTGTTTGGTGACCAAAATGTGTCCCCATTCTGTCTTCCTGATCAAGATCTTGATATAATAAAGGTTAAAACAAAAAGTCTGCATTCCCATCTCCTAAAAACGTGCTAAAGAAAGCAGAAAATAGAAAGGAAAATATTGATGTCTGCAAGCGCTGCTTAGTTGCTATTGAGCGCCTGGTATTGCAGAGCCATGTTGTGAAGGCTTCTGCACCCAGAGGTGACTTCTAACTGGTTCTGACTCATTGAGCACTAAAATTTAGACTAATTTCCTTCCCTTCCTGATAGAATTAATAATGACAAACTGATGGGTATTCTGCATAAGAACCTCATTCCAGAAGAGGAATGGTCTTGTAAGAAAAGATGTATTCAGGCCAGAAAGCATTTTGCAGACATCTCCTGATTATGTCTGTGACAAGTCCCCTGCAGTAAAATGCCATTTTACAGGTGGAGGTGTGACTGTGCACATGGGCTGGTGTCCTGCCTGTCTGCAGAGATCTAGGTCTAAACACTGTGAGCATCCCAGTACCACCGGTGGCGTGACCCCGCAGGACCAGTGTTAAGGCCATGGATGAGCCCTGGGGGGGGTCTGGGGTACATGGGGGACCAGTGCTGAGACACGGCCCATGTGGAGGCTGGTGGATGCCCAGGCTGAATGAGCCAGCAGATTGCTGCTAAAGGCTTTGCCCGGATGAGCACAGGAGGCAACACTATTTATTTTGTTTGAATAATACGTGACTAGTAAGTTAAATAAGAGAAAGCGGAATGAGCTTTCCGGTTAAGCCAAAATGTTTGGTGCTTGCTTCCTGGGCATTTTGGGTCTCTGGGAAACTTTGAAGTGGCCCTAATGAACTTGCCAATGTAGATAATGTAAAATACTTTAATAATTAATTTATCAGGCAGTGCTATGATATATAATCTGAAATGTTTAAAGAGATGAAACTGTCCTTTCTAAGCAGCTCTTTGATCTCGACTAAAATGGTGCAAGTTCTGTTGCAAAGGTGGTTTATGAAAGCACTTCAATCTACCTTGCTTTTAATTAAATTGTCCTAATTGGGCTATCTTTTATGTTCTTATAACACTGTATTTGCATCAGATTACAAAAGAGAGGGGAGAGGGAGAAAGACCTGACAAGTAGCAACCAGAATTGCCTGAGACCAACCTCGCCAAGTGACAGAGCCATTAACTCTGTTGTAATCTTGATCTGTATCAAGTGATCAAGGCCAGGAAATAAGCCATAAAAGAATTCCCTTTATCTTATCAACCTTCCTATACCCATGATACCTTTATTATGGCTGTAACTTCCATTTCATTCACCTTCTCCTGTTGGGCACCTGTGAAATTTAGACTCCTGTTTTGCAATCTAATCTCCCGAGATGACCCCTGCCCACCTCGAGCAAGGGGCACCTTTTCATGGCAGCAGCTGTTTGGCACATTAGTGAGACTGCAGTGTTGGAGGCCGACCCAGTGACCAGTCTGTGACTGGGACAGATCTCTCTTCTCCCAAAAGCACCGGTCGCGGTGCAGGATGCTGTGGGAGACAGCATTAGGAAACGGGGATTTGTAGCAGGGGGCTGAGCACCTGCACAGCTCTCACCGAGGACAGGGGATGCTACAGCTCAGCTCATGCCGAGCCTGGCTTTTGGACTGCGGTGTCCTGCCAGTGGCTTGGGACATCTCCTGCATGCAGCACAAGCGAAAGGATGCTCTCAGCCCAGCTTCCTCACCGGAGGGGCCGGGGCCACCAGCACCATTTTGTTCTCCCATTGCCATGGTCCCACAGTGCCGCAGCCTCGGCACCGCTTCCAAGCCAGGAGACATCTTAGGAGACCCGCAGGGGGTTGGAGGTGGGGAGGGAGATCGCTTCTCCCCCCTGCCAACACGGGGCCAAAACACACTTTAACGAGGTTGCACACGTGGCCAAACAGCCTCTCCCATCCACGTGACAGCACTGGGATTGCCCAGAGAATAACCAACCCGCTTGTATTTGTGTTTCGCAGGGGCTGTCCTGCAAACCATCGCATGCAAGTTGTTTTACTCACAAAAGACCTGCAGTGAGTTTGGTCGCATGGATGCCCCTGCTCTGGCTCGGCAAGGCACATCCTCCCAGGCCGGAGGCACACCTGTGTCCATGCAGGAGAGAGCAGGTATTTTAAGTCCGTTTTTTTTCCTATTTCCACCCTAGAAAATTACCTAACAACAATTAATGCCAGTGTTTTGGTAGTATATAACAGCAGCGCTGTAATGTGCGAAGGCAAGGAAGGGCCTGCGAACGGTGCAGCAGAAAATTGCTTGTATTTTAAGTTCTCAGCTCCGAGTTAAATGAAGGTTTCAAACATGTGGCATGAGTCCTTGTGGGTCACGTTTAAAATAAATTTCGTATGTTTGGAAACAGTGAAACTAGAAACTGCAACAACAAATGGTGTGTTTTGGGGAAAAGATAGCAGAGAGAGAAGAAACAAGCCTATCTAGAGATCTTATCTTAGTTCTTCTCCGGAGGACAATTTATTCAGCCAGCACTGGAAGTTGATCGTGGTTGGGTGGTTCCCAGCAGCTGCATTTGGAAAGGAAAGGGAGGCAGCAGCAGGCCAGGTAGATATCCGAGTACTTCCACGTCTGCCTTTTCAGTTAAATACCAGATGTTAGGACTTCACTTGTAAACCTTTAACGACAAGGATGAAAATGAAATGTTTGCCGAGTTCTCTGCCTGGCTGTGTTTCAACACCAAACAGTGCGCACACATCCCCGCTCACCTGCACTCGCCTGTTTTCAAGTGAAATGTGAGCCTCGTGGCCATTTCCAGGACTTCTTAGTTTTCCCTTGTTCTGTTCTAGCAGGAAAAAAGATGGGAAAAGCTAGATCTAATGCATGCAAAAGAGACCACGGTGGTCACTGGTGCCCTGTTAAGTGCTTTCGGAGATCGTTTGTTCAGCTTGCGTAAAACTCCATGCTGCTAAGGAAGTATATCCTGATGAATTGAATATATTTATAGCTATATTCTGTATTTAAATATGAAAATCATGCTTATTGCACAACAGAGGCTTTTATTCAGTTCATATGACACCATTCTTCCTCAAAGTCTTCACTAGTACAAACGTTAACAGGGTGCAGTGACCTGCCTGTGTTTTGGCCTGACACCTGGGAAACATTTTTATTACAGAAGGTTTCCTTATCTGCTCTGGCAATAAAACTAATGGAGCCAGGTGTCTTCGCCTTCTGTAATGCTGCTAGGTCCCGCTCCTCTCCCCGTCTGCTTGGGGGGCAAGCGGGAGCCCTCCTGCGAGCTCCTGCCAGGGCCTGGGTTAGTGGCACATCTCCTCCGGGCAACGCTAACCCGAGTCTCTGGCATCTGGGATTGTCGGTGAGGGACCAGACATGGATTTTGTTTCCAACTAGCATTTGCAGTATAGTAGAAATTTATTTGTAAATATATATGTAAGGGCCACACTTTACAAGCCCCAAGTCCCACTCGAAGTCACCACCTTTGTGAGTGAGGCCCACTCACCTGCTGAAAAATCCCTTGGGCCTGAACGTGTTAAAATAATTTGGTGTCCCGTGCTGTGCGATATATTAAACAAGTCGCAGTACAAGAAACAGATGTTTATTCCAATGGGTGCAGGAATCCAGACACAAAGTATTGGGTTACTGTCTGTCTCAGATAACAGGACAAAGCGGAAAAGTTCAGATTAAACATTCTACATGTGTCCCACGTAGAAACTGTAAACCTTAAAAATGTAGCCCAGGTCCTGTAACTGGCCTTACAGGAGCAAACCTTGCAGTTGCCGTGCTGCAGTCCCAGGCTGCAATCAGCACTCAGGCACGAACCTGGGCACTGGCACATGCCCTGCACGTTACACCAAACTCTGAGGCTGTTTAGGTGCTTTAGTTCAGTGCCTGGCCACAGTTTTTAACTCCCATGCCCAAGGGACGGTGATCCGTAGTCGATATCCATGAGAGATTTGGGACCACCTGAGACCCCATCTATGATGTTTCAGGTCTTTGGACGCTGCCAGCCTGAGATCTAACTGCAGAACTGAGCCCTGGGCTTGTCAAATGAGGTGTTTTCCTTAAAACAAAGGTTCGTTATGTATGATTAGTTGTTTTTATCTGTGAAACCAAAAGTCCTAGATTAGGAGTCAGAAAAACTGGGCTGATTTTTTTTTTTTCCAAATGAAACATGAAATGTGAGGAGCTCCAGAGAACTTTGGGGACTGGAGCATCCCTGTCAGGTCGGCTGCTTGGCTCTTAGCAACTCAGTACAGGGAATGTTTACTCAAAACTCTGTGCAGGAGAAAGCATGAGCCTGAAAAAGCAAATGAAGCAATGAAAAGGGTCCCTGTAAAAAGACAGTGCATATCCAGGGATGCTCCTTGCCTGCAACTTTTCTGCCATGCACTAATTCTGTTATCGTCAGCAGGAAATCCTTGCCCACGTGGGTCCTGTTTGGGGTCATTTCTAAAAGACCTGTGGGTCCAAGCGGTGCTCTGTGCTCAGGGTCCCTGAGGGATCGCAGCCTCTGGCCCCGCAGGGTGGCAGTCACTGGGAAGCAGCATGAGACCAGACCTCCAGCCACTCCTGCCACCTGCAGCCACTGTCCTTCGGCTGTCAGCAATTGTGGACAATGAAAAGCACCATTTTTACATTTTAAAATCTGTCTAAACAAACAGACCTTCATTCAGACAGAGCTCTGCCTCCTCCTGCACCTCGCCAAGCGCCAGATCACTGCCAGTGCTTCCTGGCTGCAGGAGCTGAGCTTCACTCATAAAGGAGGAAAGATCTGCTGCTTCTTTCCTGTTCCTGTTTGCATCCCTCACCACGCTTGAAATGTGCTGTATCCTGAGTTATTCTTAAACAAGCCTTCCCATTGTTCGAATCGTGGGTTATGAATTCTGTCCCTTTGAAGAAATATGACCCGTGCTATGGAAAAGTGAGAATGATGTTAAGTCTGCACGAGATACTCATGGCTGTGACATACAGGAAAAGGATGAGTGCTTTGCACTGTCCTCATGAATGAAGCCGCAGGAAGGAGTTGTGACAGAGCAGCGGGTGAGCTGCTGGGAAATTTCCACGGTTCCTCATGCTGCACTGGCTCAATTTACATCCTCACCCTGCATTTCCATTGACTGAAAATGTTCCTCATAAAGGCCTCCTCTGGCACTGAAAGCCTTGTCTCTGCTAAGAGGGGTTTTTTAAATACCTAACACCAGTGATTCAGACCTAATTTGTGACACCTGTGTCGTGACAACCTGTGCTGAGCAGGGCTGGATGACACGAGGACAATCATCGGTCCCTTGCATGTCTTTCCACACTAGCATTGCTCCTTTATTCTCCTCAGTAATGCCAGCTGAGTATTTGCAAGAGTAGGAGAAAACATTTGTGCTTATAGAGACCAAAAGTGCCTCTCTGATGGCTGCAGTCTCCTGCCCAGGATGCGGTTATCAGCAACGCAGGGTGTATTTTGCTGGAGCAGGGTAGAAATCAAAATGCCGCAGCCAAAGGCCTGGTACAGGCAGGTGCTGAGCATCACCGGGTGCAGCCTCCAGTCTGGAGCGTTTGGGGTTTGCTGGGGCTCTGTGCCCCACATTGTCCCTGCGGTCACTCAGCCTTTTGTTCGCCCAGCCCTGCTCTCGGCACTGACAGCACCCACGCTCGCTGCCAGGGCTGCGCTGCCCATTGCCGAGCTCCTTCCTGCACCTTGGCACCGCGCTCCTGGAGGCTGCTATCATGTGCAAAACGGAGAAGGCGGCAAAACAAGCACAGCCAGGATTCACATAATATTGCTGCAGCTCTGCCAGGAAACAGATTGTAAAAGTTCCTGTATTTAAAGCTGGGAGATGAGTTTTATTGTTAGTAGTTGTTATAGCAACCCGAGGTGCTAGAGAGTAATACATGCTCGGCGCGTTGCAACAGACTCTGACAAGTTCAAGGCTGTTGCCTTGCTGCTAAATCTTGTTGCCAAGGCAATGCAACATAAGGCAAGAGCCTGGAGAAATGAATACTGCTGACAGCTCGTGCCAGCAGGCTCGGTCTGATTAAAAGGGAACTTTTGAAAATAATGTTAACTTAAACAGCGCAGCAGCAGAAGGGAAAGGGGAGCACGGAGATGGAGGAGACGATCCAGAGGAGGAGCAGTGGGTTAATGTCAAGCAACAGGTAGAAGAAAGCGTTCAATTAAAAAGCAATGTAGCTGAATAGGATGTCTTAGCCTGTAATGCAAGAAATGCGCCACATTTTTGGAGGGAGTAAAAAAACCCACAAAATTCTAATTTTTTACATTTGTTTAACTTGGGCAGTACTGCTGCAACTTGAATGGGAACTTTGGCTTTTTCCCAATGGTGTTGACAGCAAAAATCGTTTTCTCAGTAAATTTGTTCAGTGATGCGGGTACTGTTGCTGCTGTAGTAAAAGCCATGAAGTAGCTCAGTTAACTTTCAATTTTATGTTCATTTCCAGCCTTTTTAAACATGCTTCATGGCAAAATGTTAGCTGGAAAAGAGATGAGACTGCTAGTTGATTATTCTTTCCTGACTATGATTCACTGTTGATGTTGACAGTATGCTCTGAGTTGAAGGAAGAGTACTATCCCAAGGACCACAGAGTCAAAATAGATGATCAATGCCAAAGTTAACTTCAACTACCAATACAATATTTTGACACGTGCTATGGGATACCAGGGTACTAAAATGCAAGTTCTACTGAAGTGCCTCAAATAGATACACAATGATCTCAGATGAACTTGTTGACTTGTCTATTGATTTGTGAGTAAAAGCATAATATTTCTTAAACAATTACCATAGCAATATTCTGATCTACTTCTACTTACATCCCATGCATTTTACATTTTCATGGACTATCGACAGCTAAAAATGACCTCACGTTTTCCTATTCAAGGACTATTTCATCATGTGCATCTTGCAGTACAGCAGCAGTGTACAGTAGTATACCTGAGACCACCAAATGCCCCATGGGGCAGTTTGTTCTCCTGGCACCTGCTGTGGATTGTGGAAAAGTCAGGTCTGCGAGTACTTTGTACTATTTAAAAATGGAAAACTAAGACACGGGAAGTGATTTGCCAATTGTACTGGAAATTTTTTGTGTGCAATCATGGGCAGAGCCATCTCTTTTGACCTTCATAGAAGTAAGGCTTTTAATTAACTGTGAAATATTTTTGTACTAATTTGAGGTTAAGCCATCAGCCAGGAAGCAGGCAGGTGACTGGTCATATGCTTGTAACCGTCATTTGTTTTTCAGCAGCTAAATTATGTTCAAAGAAGCTAGCAATATGTTACTTGCAACCTTACTACTGTTACTGGCATTTTTCCACAGTCGCCATAGCTAGCTGTGAGATATTATATGATCAGAAAGAAGAGAAAACCTGGTTCAGGCAACTGTGAAGGGAACATGACATTGCCCCAGAGGATGCTTTTATTTGAAGACTGTCCATTAGATAAAGAAAGGTGAGAATCCTAGAACTGGGCATTAGCATTTTTTTGAATAAGAAAGCAAAAGGAAACTATTTTTAGTCTTAGTTGAATTTCTCTGCTGGTGATTCCACACATGGTGTTACTTCTTAATATATCCAGGAGAAGGTTTCAAAGCCCTCCAGAATATCCTTTCTTTTCCTGAAGAGATGCATACACAGCAGTCTGGCTAGTAAAAAGGCAAAACCATATGGGCAGGTCACGCCGCAACATTGACACTTACTTGATCTGCAGGATCCCAGAGCATTTCCAAGACCTGGCTCTCCTATCTGCAGGTCCCATCTGCCCTTGACGCCTGTGACAGTAGGACCCTTCTTGGAAGGTTTCTAGACCATCTTTACCACCCCGAGTGTGTTGTGTGATGTCTCCTCCAGGACAGATGGGATGCATAGGGGAAGCTCAGACCCCTCCAGAGGAAACCACCGCAGAATTGCACTGCAGCTAAGTGCACTTTGGCACACGCTCCAAAATATGGAGGCACAACCCAAGGGCATCCCCCTCTGTTTTCTTCTGCCTCCTACCCCTCTCCCCTGGTGTGCACCTATTTAGTTGCTCAAGAGCCAACCCCAGAGAGCAGGGAAGCAACGTGGAGCCGGGACAGTGTGTCATCAAGAATAGCTACTGATAGCAGAGTAGACAGAGCTATTTCCAGAATGATTAATACTATTAGCACATGCTGAAGCTTCAGGCTGAACATAAGCTTTAGAGGAATGGATTTTGATGTAAAAAGTGAATAAATGAGACAACTGTCAGAACAATGAGTGGTGAACCAAGTAAAGATCCCTAGCGTAGGAGATGCAAAGCACTGCCTGCTGGCCTGTTTTCACTGAAGCTGCTGGTAAAATTCCCATTGCCCTTCAGGCTGGTGAAATAGCCCAGCAACAGCGTGTGGCACAGAGGTAACCCAACGAGCAGGCACCAAGGCTACTCCCACAACTAATTAGCTGCATGGCATTTTAGCAGGGGCACAGCGATGGTAACACCCTGGGATCCAAGGCACTGCTCCCCCCCCCCGGCGCAAACCATGCACCACTGCTCCTGGAGCCTGTTCGGAGATCTTTGTACTGGCCTTTACTGTACATACCTTGAGTGCTTGCAAGAATACCAGTCTGAGGGCTCGTCCTGTTGCTGAATAAAAAGCATGTCTTAAAAGGGTCATCTGATTTATACTATCTTCTCATAATCCCCGCGCTGGAGGTCTCAAATGCCATAATTGAAAACACGCTGTTCATCTTCTGAAAGTCAGGTTTAACCTACTGTAGGCAGCTCCCAGAAGGACAGTATTTTGCATAATCAGTTACATTGCAGGGAATATGTTTAGCATTTTTCTGTTTTTCTTCTCCTGACACTTTTCACGCAGGAGAGCAGGCAAACAAAATCTAGTCATAGCTGTGCAATATCCTCTTCCCCAATTCCTTTTTTTTTAACCCCAATCATCAAGGCTACTTGTTTTCCTAAGAATATCACATTGTATGGGCAGCTTTTAATTTCCTTTTTGAAAATCTATCCCTCTCTTTCTTACATGAGACATCTTGACAATAGATGTCTTGAATGGATTCACCAAAATCTGGTGGGTTTTGTTACCTTAGATCTGTGTCTGCAAAGAAGTCATATGCTTGGGGTGTTTCTCTGGAGTAGCTAATTCAGCTTGGATCGAGCCACATGATCCCCTTTTCCAGTCTTGCCTTACGGTCTCTGAGGAATGTTGCATTGGCTGCAAGGGAATTACTAGGTCTTGGCAAGACATGTTAATATCCTCGCAAAGACTTGTTAGGGACCAAGACCTCAGCCTCCAACTATTTCCTCTGATAAAGCAGAGTATTCACAGCAGTTCATTAGTCTTGAATCACCAGTTTGACTTTGTTTGAGAGAAATGAAAGTTCCCCACAAACCAGAAGGACTCTGCAAGTAAAGCTGGCTGGTGTTGCCTGCCTGCTAGCAGGCTTCAAAACAGAAACACAAAGTGTCGGATCCAATTAGAGAAATCAGTGGCTCAAGACACTTCAGTCAAGGGTTAGGAAAATTAACACCCAGGTGGAAGAGAGGTTATGAATTATGGCAACACCTGCTGCACTGGGATTTGAAAGACCATCCGTCAGGACATCTGAAAACCTGGACTCTCATATGTGGGGGTGAAAATTTGATGTTTTCTCCTGAAGACCTGCCCATGTTCATACACAAAGTTCATAGCAGGGACAGAACTACGGTCCCATTTTATTACAGCTATTGTTTTGGGGCTTTTTTAACACTCAGTGTTACCTTTCCATTAGTGTCCAAAATTACACGATAATCCTTGAAAGCACGAGAGTGTGAGCATCATATCTGCAGCTGGATCTCTCTGCTAGGAAGCTAATTACATGGCATGGAAAGTATTTTTGCTATCTCATTTTGAATCATTGATAACAACATCACAAGTGAAGGGACCGTATTGTTTGCCCATGAGATGGGGAGGAAACACTCCCACAGTCCCAGTACGTCACTGTCCCAAGCACCCGCTCACAAGGCAGAGAGGCAAGGTCTGAGTTACACGTTCTGTAAACCAGGAGCAGCTTTCTCAAAGCATGGGGGTCACAGCAGCAGTGCAAGTGATGGGGGGTTGATCACAAAACAGGTCACTCCATGCCAGCTTCCCAAGGCACTCGTATCACTGAGCTGAGCTTCAGAGCATAGCACAGAGGACACTGTAAAGGAACCTGAGAGCTGGCCCCCAGCAGCAGCAGCTGGCCCCGGTGGCTGGAGCACTCAATCCGAGTAAGGGTATCAGTCAGATGCTCAGAAACTCCCAGCTGACTCACGGCCCCATTTCTTGGCTGCGTGCTGGCCTCTTTACACCTCTGGTGTTGGAAAAGGAAGTGAAACAGCCGGTTCTCATGTATACATTCAACAGCTTTGAAAAGCCCCCCAATTGTAGAAAAACGGAGCAGAGCTGCGAGGTTTGGAGCTGGTTTCCTACCCGAAAGCCAGGCAGGATGCTGGATCCGTAGCTGCAGTTTGGCTTGACGGAGAGCCAACTCCAACACCACCGTTCTCATCTGCTTTAATGTCAGCTGAACATTTGTGTGCCATTTTCCCATCCAGCACCATCCAAGCCTATACCAAAGACTAAAGTCCGCAAAACTTTCTGAGGAGCAGTGGCACAAATTGCGATCTTGTACAGTGCCCTTAGCTGTCACCCAATTCATTTTTGATGCTGGGATCCAAATCAGGACCCCAGTTCAGCAGCTACACGAGGTCATGTCCCATTCCAGCCTCCCTTGGGCTGTGCATATCCTTAGTTAGGCACATGTTTAAATAACTCACTACAGCCATGCTTAAGCCTTGAGAAAAAGTATCCCAGCAGAAGGACAGAGAACCAGCTCAATCAACCATACACAACGGGATGTGTTCAAGCCAGCTAAAGGGTAATCCTGTGTGTACATACCAGAAATCCACAACATACTCACTGTTCTGCTTGGCAGAAGTGTTATTGCCTCTTGGGAAACAAGCATTCCTGATCAAAGACTATCCTCGCAGAATAAATAATCAAACCAAACTAATGCGTGTATACGTGTGTATATATATATAGTTCACATGGATTTATATGATGTGTTGCATATGCTAATGTCAGTCCATCTGAGGGGGTAGAAACTGACAGGGAAGTTGTAGCTACATGGAAAGAATGGGAATTTTCCAGTGAACCTCAGCATGGCAGAGAGACTGTTCTCAGAGGTCGTAAAAGACTTCTGCAGCCTGCTAATTATACGCTAGCCAAATCTTATTACAAACAAGTAATAAGTATAGGCACGTTTGTTGGTTTTTCTAATGACATTAATGTCGTCTTCTGATGATTTGCAGAGCTACAGGGGGCCAGAGACTTAATTTGTACTGATGTATCTCCCACTCTGGTGAAGCCTAGGGAACTCTGTTGTTGATGTTTGACATCTTTTCACCATCTATCTTTAGGCAATTCAAGGTCTGTTCTCTGCACAGTAGTTTGAGCTGCTGCTTCTGCTGTGTAACACACACATTCAGAACTCTACTTAGATAGTGGATCTGTGTATTATTTTCTAGTATATAAGTGATGGTACGTACAATTGTACATTACTGTTGTTAAAGGGAATTTGTGCTTTTACTCCTCCACAGTTATCTCCCTTACCTCCCTTAGTAAAATGGCTGCGGCACTGTCTGCTGTGTAGATTCATTTATCTTTTCCCTGTGGAGTCCCGGAGAGTTCAGATACCCCGGTTAAAACCACTGACTTTGCAATTTAGTCATCAGCAGGGAAAGAGACAGAATCGGAGCTGGTTAAAACACATTCTCAAGAATTACCAGGATTTGCCAGGCAAAGACAAGCAAAGGTTTTTCTCTCGCACACTCTCTACATACCTCTGCGACTGAGTTGTTTTGAGTTTCCAGTGTCTGTTTGCACAGACCTGATCATCGGTCCCGCTGCCCTTCTCTGCTTCCTGTCTGAGAACAAACCGAGACAGTCAGCAGAAGCAATCTCACGTCCTTTCGTATGAAAACCACTGAACACAGTTTGTCCCGCCAGGGAAATCAGTGCTTTAAGTATGTGAGTAATCCACTGACTTCATAGGAATATCTCCGGATGGATTTTTTGAGTGTGCTCTCGATGGCTGCAGCAACCGAAGGCCACTGCGCTGAGCACACATGTGCACGCTGCAGGCGAGTGCCAGGGAGCGCCGTGTAGGTGCTGCTGGCCTGGGCAGCTCTTTGGGGAGCCCTGCCGCACTGGGCAGCGAGCTCCTGCCCCCCGGCTTTCGATCCAGCCATTCCTAGCATTACGCATCCCTGGGAATACACTCAGAAACTACAGATGAGGTCATTCCCAAGAGTCTGCTAAGGTATTTGGGGCCCTTGACACTGAGAGGAGCTAAAATCTTACACTGTATGAATGGTTTTTAAAGGGAAAGTGGAACTCTTTTTATAGTACATTAGCAGTTTGTTAGTCTTGAATTGTAAATTATTAATTCCTCTACAATTTGTTTATCCTTACCATTAGAGATTGCGCTAACATATGTTCTTCCATCTTATTTGCTTCAAAAGAGGCTTTGGGAGTAACAGTTACCTATGCAGAATCCAAAATCAAACATTATTTGTGAATTAATATTGTTTATGCTTATTAACAAATTTGATTTCATCTCTGTGCTGTCCTTTCAAGTGATCCATCAAATATGAAAAGCAACAGTTTGCCCAAAAGGCCTTGAATTTGACTTGATGCTCTAAACTTCAAAACTTTTGTCCAGGAAATTATGCCACATGCTCCTCTGTGGGTCCAGAGTTAAAACAACAAGCACAGTGTGCAAAGATACATCACCACTGAGGGCAGGGGGTGACTCTAGCTTTGTCCTATGTCCAATTTGTCTTGGGATAATGAAGAAGAAAGTGGACACTTACCCTGGAGTCCAGGATAGGTACAGAAAGCCTTTTTCAGAGCTACTGAATCAACACTCACATCCCCCAGCCCATGACCTTATGCTCCCGTACTTCCATGCTCCTCTCCCCCAGGCAGTTGTACTGGGCTTCCCACCAGGTGTGGGTCTGGCAACAGCACACCCCTGTCAGAGGTGGCAGTTCAGCTTCAAGTCACAGTTAATGTGCTGACAAAGAATTTCCAACTTGTTGCTCAACCAGCATAAACCTTTTGCCCAAGTGTAGATGGTGCTGAGCTGACAAACGTGGGTTTCTTGATGCAAAAGGATGTGCTGTGCTCCAAATGCATCATCAGAATCACAGATTAGAGATGTCTTTTTAAAAATGTGCTCTGAATATGAGGTTTTGCTTCCAAAAATAACTTGTATTTTGCTCATATTAGAAGAGCAGGATGTTCTTTCCTGTCCTGAAGGGATAAGGAGGAAATGAGAACTATGGTTTTTTTATATGATATGAGCTACTATTCTTCTGGACTAGTGCTGTGAATCTTGATTTTTTTTCCCCCCAGCCTTAGCATTTTATTCCCCATGGACCTCATTTTGCTTCCATTCATGCTGATGTTACCCCAGTGAATCTCTCTTTGATTTCAAAGGAATTCCTCCATATTTGCAACTTCTCCCATCCTTAGGCACTAGGCATTAGAAAGGAGGCAACCTGCTCAAGACAGCGAATGCTGAATGTCTCAAATCCCTTTTTGAATGAGACAAAGTCAGTTGAGAGACATGAGTGGGGGCAGAAAGCATCCTTTCCTGTCCTCTGCGTTTGAAGGAAAGAGACGGAGGAGGAAATGTGAACGTAATGGACTGTACATTTGTGTCCCATTGTACTGAGGTCTGACAGGAAACACTTGGGGTTCGATTCAGGAAAAAGTAAATAGTATTCCTTTATAATACTCTCATAACCCCGGTTATCCTGCAGTATTTGACTACATCCCTGTCTTTAATGTATATATTCTCACAGCTCTCTCCAGAAGACCAGAAGGAAATCTGGCCACTGGGGAGCGGGGGAGGCATGGGAAGAGATTGTGCAGCAATTCCAGACGATGGCTCTCCTAAATGACAGCAAAAGTCCAGCGGCTCTCTTCCTTTTAAACCAAAGGGACTCTGGAGCAGCTGCCACTATTGACTGCCACCATGGCAGTTCCTTACGGGAGGAGAGCTGCAAATACCAAACTTTGGGTAATTTCTGAGCAGCCTCCACCAAGCCCATGAGAGCGCTCTCTCGCCATAATGTATAGATGGCTGCGGCGAGGTCTCCCACCACATGCACGGAGCCACAGACCCCTCAGCAGGCACTGGGGAATCCCTTGGCTAGCGGTTCACCCTGCAGCAGCGTGGAAAAGGCTCCAGCCCTCAGCATTTAGAAACTTTGCTCCTTACACAGCCAGCTGAAGCTGAAGTGGTCTGTAGGATCAGTGCTGGTCCCTGGAAATGCCTTTCATCGCTCCTGAGGAAGCCTGACTCCACGAGTGACCAGGGTCAGGGAGCTGTTATGGTCCTTTTTCCGCGGGGAGCATGCAGTACCACCAGTGTATGGCGTTTTGCTGTATGGCTCTTGAAGCTGCAAAGATTGCAAAAGAAACTAAAAACCCCCACACATGACCCAGAAGAGATGGATTGAGGACATAATGCCCTTGATTGAAAAAGGAGGCACCCGGGAAACCTTGTGGTATATATACTTTTTTTAACTAGAGCTGAAGTAATTTGGCATGCACGTCCCCTGAGCTGCTTCCTAAACCACAGCTGCATGAGGAATTATCTAGCTCTTAGCTGAAGAAACTCCTCAAAAAAAAAACCAAAACCAACATGTAGGTCATTAAAGTGCTAATAAAAAATGTTGATGAATCTCTGAGCAGTGCTCTGATTATCTCTCTGTGGGGAATGAAGAACTCATTAACATGAGCTCCATGCCACTCCCTCCTCCTTTCTCAGAGTTTGGCATAAAGCAAGGAAACAAATGTTTGTGGTTTGGCCAAGTTTCTAATGAGTAGCTCAGCTAGGTCCACTGATTAGACACATGGCTTTATGGAGGGTGAAAAGGCTGTAGTACCATGTATATCGGCAAAGTGTTTCTGCCAGATCGGGTCCCCAAAAGGAAACGCTTTATCTGTTGTGAGGATTTTTTGCAATGTTTTTAGCAGGAAATGTACAGAGAGAGGGTTTCATTGACATGGCAGACAGGGAGCAACGCTGTGAGGTCCAGAGAGTAACAGAGCCCCATCTGTGTCTGAGGACCCACTCTCCAAAAATGCAATGCTGCGTTAGCTTACTATGGGTTTGGGTTCACTCGTGAAGTCCTCCCCGCTGTAGATGTTACCTCTCCTACTCCAAGGAAGGGTGTCTACGCAGCAGCCCCCAGGCACTGCAGGAGCCCACAGGCAGGCAGCACAGGCAGAGATCTCCATTTGCTGCATCATCCACAGCACCGAGACCTGCCTAACTAGAACTGGCCAAGGCCAGTGACTCCAGCAGCACCTGGCAGTTGTTTCGAAGGAGGGAACAAACCTCCAGAACTAATGGGAGAGGTCTCTGTCAGGCAGGAAAGTTTCTTCTTGATCTTGCTTGTAATCCACTTATGGCCTGAATCATGAGGACTTGTCATCCGCATAGTTTTTCCAGGACTAAAGTAAAACTCATCCACATGCCCAGGAGAAGAAAACTTACCCTACAATAAACACAAAAGGCATCTTTACATGCCTGAAAGCATTCTGCTGGGATAAGCAACTGCTGCCTCTGAAATTCAAATCTCAAGGTGCGTGATCAATGTCACGCAGCACCTTAGCACTCAAGTCAACCTTCTGAGACATCAAGTCTGTGCCCTGCTGCTGCAGACAACGCATCGTATAATGACTTTAATAAACTTCATCTCAAAAGCAGTGAGATTTTTCTATTCCAAATATCCCCCTGGAAAAGGTGGAATTTGATTGCTCTAATGGTTAACAACCCTCCTCTAATTCCCAGCTGAAATTTGTGCATGGCCAGTTCATACCCAACTGCTCTTGTGCCAGCACCGTCTCTAGCTAAGCAGTTGTCTGGGCCAGAGTGCAGAAGTTGAGGCAAGTCCCAATCCACTGATTTCATTGCAGTATCACCCTGACTTTCAAACCCACACCATAAGTTTGGCATTTCTTGGCCTTTTCAGGTTGAAAGTTTATTAAAACATGACACAGGTGTAATTTTTTCTAAAAGGAAATAAAAAAGAGGGGATGAACATGCAAGGAACAGCCCTACTAATTCCATGAAGTGTTATACTGAATAAATACACAAATAGGAGAAAGCCAATTGCTTCAACCTTCATAGCGCACTCTGCATGTAGGTAGGTGCCTTTAAACACACTCCCCCATATTCTTCCTGTGCCCAAGGTAAGTTTTAATTTCCTACAACCACCAGATAGTTAGAGGTCTTGTGTTAAATAACTGGTGCTGTACCACCTCATCCCATTATTACTGGCCGGTGTCTACAGGTTCCCATAGCACTGGTCCAGTCAGGTGGAGCCATCTCAGCGCTGGGTATAAATTTGCAAAGTTAAAACATGTTCTGCATCCTCTCCCTATCCAAATCAAACACCCTGTGGCCGGATAGTTTGGTTCATCAAGCAGTTTTTTCTCCTAAGACCTCTCTAGCTCCTGAGGGGCCTTGCTCACCTTTCTGTGATGGACGTGCAGCTCCTACACTGATGTGGTGGCAGCAGCCAGCAGGGCTGGAGCCTCTTTGGTGACTCCATCAGAAGGGGGCCCTGGGCAGGTGGCATCTTCACCCTGCCCTTGCTCCAGCCCTGCTCATCTTCCCACGATCATGGTCCCTGAGAGGCTCTTTAAAAGCGAGCAGTACGCAGAATGAAAAGGTTTTGTCCCCGAACCTACATGTAGTTAGTTGCGTAATTTTACACCTGTAAGCAATATTGCTGATTTCAAAGGGGACTTTTAAGCCTTTCAAGCGTATTTTAGACAACTTCTTCTGAGTTTTAGAAATAATTAAAAATATAATTAGAGTATAGACTTGTTTGCATATAAAGGACAACTATCAGCCAGTGCTTCTGTAACTTCAAACGGCTGGTCAGAACCGCGCAGATGTAAGCAAACCAGCCCCGAAACCAAGAAACCAGTCACTTTGGGTGGGGAACCAAGACAGAGATGATTTCAGCTGCAAAGCAGAACAATTGCAGAAAGCCAAAAAAAAAAAAAAAGAAAAAAGAAAAAAGAAAGGACAGCTTTTGCCAAAATGAGATTTGCATTTCGTGCAGCTTTTTTTAGCCAGGGCCGCCTTCTCCTCGCGGATGGCACAGGAGCCTTCTCCTCGGCAGCACAAACCATCTGGAGAAGCCTTCTGCTGCCCTTCTTTCAGCCCTATGACTGTTCAAATCTCTCAAAATTTTATCTCAAAACAGGTCTTTTTTTGGGTTTCGAGGTGTGCGGGTGTGTGTTTTATTCATTGTTCCCACGTACACCTCATTTTATTCCCCACCACCACCTCAGCTGTGCAGCGGGCATTGCAGAAGTCCATCTCCTCACGTCAGACCTCGCTCGCCACGGCCCTTCGGAGAGAAACGCTCCCCGGAGGATGCCTCGCCGGGGACGAGCGGCGTTGCCCACCGCGCAGTGCAGGTAGAGCCGCGGCCGAGGCGCGGGGAGTTGGGCCGGGGACAATAATGGAGGGCGGCCGGGGTGGAGGATGGGGGCGGTGCCGCTACCCCTCGGCCAAGTTTGAAGCCGCGGGAGGGTGANTCAAACTTGGCCGAGGGGCGACGGGGGAAGGGCGGCGGGCGACTCCCTGCTCGCTGCCAGATAGTGATCCACGCCTGGCGGGCAGGCGCGGGAGGAGGAGCTCAGGTGTCCCTTCCTGCCACATAGTGCGCCGCCCTTTTCCCCGCCCGCTTGCTCGCCCGCCCGCCCGCCGCGGTGGTGCTGGGGCTCCCGCCGCCGGCGAGGAGGGATGGACTGAAGCACAAAGGCGCGGGCCCGCTGAGGTAACGCTCCCGCCGTGTGGGGAGAGGCGGCGCGGGTCCTCTCCCTTTCCCGCCGAGCGCGGGCGGTAGCGGCTGTTGTGGCCGAAGCCTTGCCGCTCTTGGGGAAGGGAGGGCGGGTGGCTGGAGGCCTGGCGCGCTCCCCCCGTCCCCTCAGCCGCCTCACGGCTGCGAGGCGAGCGTGGGGCCGTGGCTGCCGGCGGGCTGAGGCGGTGTGGGGGGGACTGCGGTCGCCGTGGGGCTGAGGGGGGAACTTCTCCGTGGGTGTACGCCAGCCCTCCGGCCGGGGGAGATGCTGCAGTGCTGTCTTCCTGCCTCAGCGCTGAGCTGGAAAGGACAGGGCTTTAAATAATGCGCCTCTGCTCGGGAACTCCGCTAATCAAATAAAACCTTGGAAGTAATTATTATCATTATGGACTGCCCTTGGTCCATTGCATGGCTCCGGAGTCCCTCTGAGTCTCCGAAAACTTCTTAAAATTTCTATTCTTTAGGCTTTTTATATGTTTAATTGCGCACCGGCTCCACCTTTGCCGTCGATAATGGTGCGGGGAGCCCAGGAATGCGATTTCCAGGTGCAGGCACACGCATTCTGGTCACGGCAATGCGTACCTACCGGCGTGACGAGCATCTGCCCTGTGCCGCTCGCTTCTGGGGGATTCACTGTGGTCACGCAGCGCCCTGTTTTGTTAACAGCTCGGAATTATTTTCATTGTGTGTTTATACTAGCGAGGACAAAATTCAAGACTGCTGCCTTCAACTTCAGGCTCCAGAAATGAGGCTTACGATGGGCCTTTTGGGAGTTTGTTCCTCAGTTTTGGTTTTGCCCCAAGACAATTTTCGTCTCGCATTAAACAGCTTACGTAGGAAGTCAGAGCGGATTTATCAGTCAGTGTTCATCCCAGACCTCAGGGCAGGCAGGCAGGGTCTGCATGGCCGAACGATGTGATTTTAGCAGGGAAGCCTTGGACTGGCCCTGTAAGGAGGGTAGAGCGTGCCTCAAAAGCAACAACCGCCGCAGCCAGTCACGGAGGTGGGTTGCTTCTGTTTTTGTCTTCTCAGCATTGTTATGTTACAGGCAGGTTGAGGCTGAATCTTCTTCATCCACGGGTCCTGGACTCGTGTCTGGAGGGTAGTGATGTGATACCAAGCAGAGGAAAAACGTGTAGGATTATTCCTCATCTGTGTGGTGCCACTGTGTGGAGGAGTTAAGTTTTAAAACAAATAGATAAAATCAGTGGCAATGAATATCTGTGCAAAAAAATAATTGGCCAAGGGTTATAAAAGCATGACTGTATGAAATTGCTGAATTACCAATCATGTGGGAGAAGTTGTTGCTTAAATCGGCTTTGGTACCAGAGGAATGAAGCTGATAAATGTGACCTCAGCCTTTAAAAAAGGACTCAGGTGTGCCTGGGGCAGCTTCAGGCTGTCTCAGCTGCCTCCTGGTCCAGTTGCTGGTGGTTGGAATAAAGCAGAGGTGTGGCGGATGTATGGCTGTGTGTGATGTGCTGGGAAGGGGCAGTGGTGGCTTTGCAGGGGAGCGGTGTGAGCCGGGGCAGTTCTGCACGCTGCTGCTTTGGCAGCAGATCTGCTGTGAAAGGCTCCCTTTCACCTTCCTGCCAGGGTTTGCAGGCACATCTCTTGTACCAGGAGTTCTCTGGTCTGCACACCTCATCACCAGCCTGGCTGAAAACAGCACGTGAACTCCTCATTCCGGCCTCCTTCTGGCATCCAGTACTTAGAGGGAAAGAAGGTGTGAACTCTGGGAACGCTGTGGGCTCTTCGGCTGTTATCGGACGAGCTCCTCAATCCTACTTTGAGTAAGGAGTGCATGTGCTCCTCAATGGAACAGAATGATAATTGTGTGATTAATAGCGTATACCAGTTTTAACTTTAGAAATTTTCACGTTAATGCTTTTAGTGTAACGTTATTTTTCAGAAGACATTTCTACTTGCATTTAGCTTTTGCTGGGAGAATGTGAAGCCCTAAGCAGGGAGGAAGGGGTGGGCTATTTAGGGGCTGAGTGTTTAATGATTGAGGTTAGTGCACGATGATGATGATTAAGCACGTCCTTAATTCTTGACCAATAGATGGAGTGCTGCTACGCTTTAGGATATCTGGGGATTTAATGGTCTCTTGGTTAAATCAGTCATTATCCTTGACTCTTGCCTGAGGATTGGGGCAGCTGACATTTTTATTTAAGGAAATTATGATTTTAGGGTGGTGCAGTTAGGCTGTCATGTACACCATGATCATCTAACCCAAAGAGAGGGTCCAGGTGGTGCTTGTCACGCCAGAGACTTTGCATTGCTTGTAGAGAGGGTGGACTTGAGCAATCTGGGTGAATGGGGATGTTTCACTGTCAGTCAGTGAGGTGTACTGCAGCTCTTCTGTCGACCCTTTGCTGGTTATGAAATGAATGTTTGTTGTTCAACGGGGCTGGATGAACCAAGCTGGGTTCAGTGTAACTGTGCTGGAACTGTCCCTGTTGCATGTGATGTTAGAGGTGACATTGCACACAGGGCTGCCTGCTTTTGTTCCGCTCGTTACAGGCCAAATGACCTGGCGTAAGACACTATTTGCCATGAAAATCATCAGAAATTAACATGCAAGAGACAAAAAATGGAAAATATTTTAAGACAGGCCAATGTTTGTTTCCTTTTGTAGGTGGAATGTTTTACAGATCAAAAACTGAAATGAAAGAAGGCAGAAGGCTGCTAGTTTTCCCCTTGTTAAAATCATTGCTGCTAGTTAAAACTGGAACAAATGTCCTTGCCACACTGGATGGTGTTGGAATGATAATGCTTTAAAAAAAACGATTTTAATTTAGGAGAATAACTTGTGTGACTTTGAGCTGGTACATAAAATTGCCTTTGCTAGCTTTTTTTAAACTGGATAAAAATTTTTGTTTCTTTAAAAAATGTCCTGTGACTTTAGCAGCCATAGCAACCTCTGGCTGTTATTTCCCTTGTAAATCAATTTTGCATTTTCGTGGTGCTGCTGTTTCAAAAACTGAGTCGGTCATTGTTTTGGTATTGACTTAGAAGAATGCAATCTATATTATTTAATAACATTACTTCCCATTACATCACAGGCTTTTCTTCAAGCTATGTTTTGAAATGCTAGTTGCCATATGAGAGATGGTGGGAGATGGTGGTGTGGCTTCTGGTGGGGTTCTTGGGGGGTAGTTGTGTTTTGTGTAGCATTTTTTTGGCAGATGAAAATGAATAAAAGCTACTTGACCCTTGGGGAACAAGCAGTAACTTACTCATTCTGTGTTAATGTTAGAGCTGTTTGCCACAGTCTCTACTCTGCTTCCTATATTAACTTTGAGTCACTTGGCATATGGGGAAACACTTTTGTTTCTTCTCCATGTTCAAGATAACACAAGTCACTGTACATCATTGCAAATGAGATTTTGAGGTATTTCTTTTAAAGATATCCTAGCAAATACATGGGTGTTTTGTGGATAATTTGTGGTCTGGATTATTAGTTAAGACAAACCAATTTTAATAAATTTGGTTAGATAAGAAAGTATCTTTAGTTATGGCATGTTCTTAATCTAGGCGACAGGGGGGTGTCACTTCAATGTTTACTACGAAAAGTTGAGATTTTCTTCGGATTCATTGAAAAGTTATATGGTGGAAGAAGGCTTGAGAGCTTCAGACCTCTGTCATGGTGATGGCTTCTGGTTGTTTTTCCCCTCCCTGGATCTTCACAGTTTGGTAAACATGATGTAGGTATCTATTTAGTTAGGACTCTGGGAGCATATTAAATGTAGTATGTGTCTTATGGTAGTAATGTCAATTCTGCTTGGTGAGGATGCAGTCAGCTGTTACAAAGTGCTAATTAGGGAAATAGTATAATAGCCTCATTAATTGTTCCAGTCTCATAAACTGTTCTGGTCTTGGCTAGGAAGAAACTCTTTCCTTGCCTTGTATTGTTTAATGTATTAAAATCCTAGTGACATCAAAGCAGCAGGTAGTTTTCATGTCAGTTAGCAGGTTGAGGTGAAGATTAGTAAGTCGCAAACTTGTGTGAGACCTCCAGCTTGCTTTGTAGATTTTTCACGTTGTGTTTTCTTGACCCGCAGCAGCTAACAGCTGGTAAACCCCTTTTCCCCTTGTGCAGTCGGAACCTCCTGAAGTTACTTCTCCAGCTGAAGTATGTGGCAATCTTGAATACCGTAGAGTTGACGGCAGCTTACCGCCGCTCTTACTGTCACTACGCTGCCCTGACCGAGTACCTAGCACAGTGTTGATGTTAACAGTAGCTGGCACTTCAGCCAAGGGCTGAACTATCTGCTGTGTTGGCCAAAGAGGATTCTGTTGAATTGCTTTGAAAAATCTGTGTTTGTTATCTTCATCTATACCTGTAACAATTGGTCTCAAGATTTTTTTTTTAAATTGTTGCATGTGTTTAATTATTACATGATGTGTTTTTTGTAGAAAAGAAGCATTCCTATGCATATAATCCATAGCTATTACACTAAATACGACATAGTTTAGAGGCCAGTTGGATCTGCATCTTGTGTTTGCAGATGCACAGTAAATGTCAGTTCTGGAAGCAGTGTGTCTACCACCCAACCAAGCGTTCCTGTGCATGTCCTTCTGGATGGTAAATACAGTGCAAAATAGAAAAGCTTATTTATTGGATAAAGCTTGCTTTACTTGTTCTAATACAGTAAAAACAAGAAAGGAAAAATATAATTTGAATTTTTTTTTTTCTCCTCCAAATGTGGACTGGCTTTTGTTGATTAAATGCTTTTTTGACAGATCTAGAAGTCTTGACAGAATGCTGTGGAAGCGATTTGGTACTGAAGATGTCTGTGTGATTCAAATAAATCATTTCTAGATCAATGAAAATCATAAGTTGGCTGGGTTCAGAGAGATTGCTGATATTAATGTAAGTTGTTTCATATAATCCAGTATCCCAGTACTTCCTTAGCAACCCTTATGACATTTTAGTCTTTATGGATTTATATACAAAAAACTCTGTATTTATAAAGAGCATCAGTAAGGCCACAAAGTCAAGTATTTGAAAACTGGGTAGTGCCTTCCAAAGAAAATATCCTGGATTTAAAAATGAAAATTAAACTATAGAATTGGAAAGTATACTTATGAACCCTTGTGTCAGGAAGAGTAGAAGTGTTTTGGCTCAGATGCTTCAGATCTAGCAGACGCTTAGCAGAGGCAACGTTTAGCCTAACGTATGAAAAATTAGGTGAAATTGAAAAGAGGATTTTGGAACAGAAACAGCGGACAATACTAGGCAGTGCATCCAGCTCTGTCTAGAACTGAATACAATGACACAAAAGTAGTGACCTCGCAAGTACCTTTGTATTTTCCTGACTCAGATACACAACCGTTTTTAGGAGTGCTAATGAATTGCATAACAGTTTCTCCAGGCTCCTGGTCAATGCTAAAACAGGAGTAAAACACAATTTAACCCAGCTCTCTTTTAATATACCAATTATTGCTACACACCAGACAACCTACCATATTTGCTGTGCATCCTAAAGCACCAAAACCAAACCAAAAACTTAATTCTTGGAACATACACACTTTATTGGGAGATTGCATGATGTAGTAGCCTGTGGAGGCTTAAGTGTTCTCTTATGATTGTTTTCAGCAGTATTATCTGCAATTTCTATGGTGGTGCTGAAATTTAGGATGCTAGAAGCTGTGAATGAAATTAATACCTGGCACTCTCTTGTTAGCTGAATACAACATTAGCCCTTCTGATTTAGTATTACTGCCATGATAAATGAATAACTGGTCAAACAGATATTTCTGTTAACATGATTAAATTGTGATAGTGCCCACAGCAAGCCCATCATCCTCTTTCACATCTTGATTGCATATGAAGCATTGTACTACATACCCAGTTAAGGAGTAATTGTCTTTGTAATGTTCACAGCTAATCTGTACAATTTCTGGCTTTCAGTGGGAGCTGTCTTTAAATGCCTGTTAGTCTAAAAGTATATGCAAAGGCAAAACTCTTCTGGTGACTCAAATTTTTTTTTGACCCAGCTGTCAGGGTAGAAAGCAGAAGATGTTCATGGTCTTTAATTCATTTTCTAAATGGAAGCTGTTGTCTCTTAGGGCAAACCGTGTATTTTCACGGCAAGAGTTGTGTAATTTTCTTATTCCTAAAATTATTGAGGTTGTAAAAGAATCTGTGGGTATATGTTGATTTTTTTTTTCTTTTCCGTTCCCATCGATGGGCATAATACAAATTAGATTTCTTACTGACGTGCTGATTGTTATGGATTGACTATCCAGAGCGATTTGTCTTTGACACGTAGCTGACTTGGCATTCAAAGGACACATGCATGTTCTGTGTTAAATGGCTTAAGGACTGGAGTGACACAGTTGGAGAGCTTGGCGGATACCTCTGTGTGTGCATGATTTGGAACAAAAAACTCCCATCTTCTAAAACAAAGTGTCCAAAGTAGATCGCTCAGTCAAATTTTAATATTTTTATTGCAAAAAAATATTTTTATTGCAAAGATTTAATCCTGAGCAGCTGAGGAAGAAAAATGAAGTTGTGATAAATTCTTTAATAATGGCTAGTACAATGTTTTGTAAACCAAAGTATGCCTGAAACCAGCAAAGCCCTCTTTATATGTTTGGCTTGTTCCTTATCAGCCTGATCAAAATCATAGGTCTGGTATTGAGCAAAAATGTAAGAAATGCGCAGAAGAACTCACAAATACATTGAAATTTGTGGGTTTTAAAAATAAATAAAAAAAACAAAACCAGAAACCAAACCCAGTGGTCTGGCAGTCAGGTTTCGCCCTCCTTTTTTTACTCTATTTCGAACTTTGTTTAAATAGTTTTGCAGCATATGAAGAGATTGAATACATCTGTGTAGTGCTAGCATGAGTGAGTCTGTACTCAAAAACAGGTTAGTTTAAAAAAAAAAAAAAAATTCTTGAAATGAATCCAGGTAGCTTCCTAGTTAAAATATATCAAATAACATAAAGCATGTGAACTCGAGACAACTCAGTTTAACTATATAAAACGTTAAAGCTGTAAAACATCAGGAGGCTTTTTTATAGGTGCCTGGATAATTTGCCCTTAGGTGGCAGAGGGGTGGTGTGGGTTCCCTTTTTACATCAGATGTTTTCCTGTGAGCCAAGCACTTGGGGAAAAACTGAAATACTGCTTCCTCTTTAAATGGTTGTTGCGTACACGTTACACTCTTTGTGTGTGTTCGCTCAAGCTTAGATGTTTTTAAACAGCAGTGTGCCTAATTTTACATGCCCTAAGACAACTCCTGGTTAAGGGCTAGATTTCAAAGACTACTTAGTTCCTCTCAAGCACCATGCCATTCAAAATGGAAATCTTTGCTGTCTGGTCAGCAGAAAATGTTCTTTTTCTTGCTGTTTGTAACATGAGTGGTTTTTTGCATGTCAGTGCTTCTAATCAAATCGAGTGACTTTTAATGTATTGCCAGGTGAGATCCTGTGTTCTTCAAAAAATCTTAAGTCTGAAAGTCTCCAGTTGCCTGGATCAAGATACGGTCTCTTCAGCAATGGATCCAAAGTGGCCCATGGAGACTGTTAAGTGCGGTGGGATGTCTTCTATACCAGAGAAGTGTTGTCCAGCAAGGGCGGTCAACATTTCAGTCCCACGCTTTGTGAAATCTTTACTTAGATGTGAAGATTGCCAAATCTCTCCTTAGCTGGCGAACACATACGACATAACTTAGAGGGAAAGGGAGGGAGGGCTCTGAGTGGAGATGCAGGAGGTAGGAGCACTCTGCTCTGTAAGGCAAGGTGAGCAGCAGCCCAAGCTCACCCAGTGGTTCCAGTGCCAGCAGCTTTGGCTTCCTGGTCTTTTCCTATAGCTGGAAAAATAGAGTGCCTAGCCCGTATGTATCTGCAGAGAAATGTGCATATGGGCAACCCTTTTCAAGAACCTCAGTTGCTATAGGGCACTTGTCTCTAAGCTTGGGTCTGTGAACTCTTTCACAGGAGCCCATGAGACAGAACAAAGTATAGTAGTCTTATTGTTGCAATACTTGTGTTAGGAGATCCTGTCTCTCCGGTGGAAAAATTCTGTTTCCTTCTTGAAAAGGGTTGAAATCCTCCCCTTTAGGGGGAAAAAACAGTAAAAATTTTTAAAAAAATCAGATGTATTGCTTCCTTTCCTACTAATATTGGCTAGTGTGTTGCGTAAGACTCTACTGTATGTGCAATGTTGACTAAAAAGAATTAGCTCATGGTGGGAGTAAGAATAACAATGTCATATTTATAACCTGGGTTAGCCTTTAACAAGAAAAAATAGCTTGAGGTATACCATATAACACTAGTGTCTGGCTACTATCAAACATGCTGCAAATGTATAGTAACAGGTATTGTGTGCAGTAAATTTATCTTTGTAGTAGAAACCTGATGTTGTTGCTATTCCCAGGGGGTAAGTTGAATTACATTATTACTGAGGCTGAGCTAACAGAGCTTTGCTTATAGTATACATACAAACAAGATGGTTCTTCACAGAGGGGTGACCTTTGCTGTATTTTGGTTTCAGATTTCACAGGGACCTATTTCAAAGTTTTTAGCTTCAGTCCACACCCTGCTGGTAGTTAGCTATAAAACTCTCTTTGAAGAAAGTTTTTAAAAAAAAAAAAAAAAAAGTGTCTGCCCTTCATTACTTTAATAAAGTTAGATAAAGGTCATTTGTTTACTCCTTTTGTAGTATACACTGCTGCCACTGTTACTTGTCAGTATAACTGATAGTTCAAAGATGAAATTAAAGCTACAGAATTACTGGTTACAATGTGCAAATGCACAGTGTAAGTAATTCTTTTTTATGACTCTTCTGTTTATTAGTTAACTTGAAGAATGTGTACTAGCATATATTTGTGCTGGGGAAACTATTACGGTTGGTATGGCATAATGTAGTGTACTCCCTCCAAGGTTATTCCACCCTCTCTCAACTTGTTTTTGGGTTACTCTCTCACTCCAAAACCAATTTAAAGAAACAAATTAAAGCCCTGTAATCCTATTTAAGAACCCGGTCAAATAAGAAGTCTGCATGTCACCGTTCCAATAAATATAATCACCTCTTTAATACAGTCACTCCTCTCTAGGACTCTGATTTCCATGTGATTAAAACATTTGGGTTGTCCGTTACAACCAAGCTAAAGGGGACATCCTGCTCTTCCCTTGTGGCCATGTGGTCCTGCCCCATCCTCTCTTGTGTAAGTCCTGCTGGTCACCGAACTTCAGCAATTCACCACGAATTGCAGTAGAATACTTCCTCTCCCCCCTGCCTGCATTAACTCTCGTTAATAAGTTGAATTAGCTCGAGGGAGGTTTGAGTGAGCACTAGAGTGGGTGCGAGGTGTCAAAGGCAGCAGTGAGAGCCTGCGGGGAAAGGGGGGAATAGGGAGATGGGGGCTGTCAGCGGAGAGCTTCAGGTTGACTCCAGTCCCTTAATCCTTCAGTGGTGACAGCTCTGCAGGGTCCTGCCTGCGGTCCTGGAAGGCAACGTGAAAACGTAAGTTGAAGGTGTTTGTGAGTTGAACCTTCTGCAAGGGGACTTTTTTGTAGGAAAGTAAGAATGAAAAGGCTATTTCTCTAGGCTTTGAGATATGATGTGGCAGCCACTAGGTTACAAGATTCCCCCTACCCTCCCAATACTCTCAAAATCTGAGGGGGAACGGTCATGTTTAAAGGGAGGCTCTTTGGGATAAATACAATGTTTTGGAGAAACTACATAGGCTTTGAAATTATTTTAATTAAAATAATCTCAGCATGCTGGACTGAGCTGCTCTTTGGCTCACACGTCACGCACCCACATTCCAGCTCTGTGAGGCAGCCAGTGAGTGACAAGTCCTGGGTGGTGTGGAGGTGTCCGGTGCTTGGGGTTGCTTTCTGTAACAGCCTTCCCTTGCCTCCAGAGCCTGCAGTATACGTGCATAGCACAAGACGTGCAGCTAAATTTTCCACTGTAAAATAAAAAGCTTTTCACTGTTGAAGTGTGTACCATTGCTCTTCTTATTTTTTGGTTCTATTTCATAGTTATGTATAAGAAAAGGAGGTTAAATATTGCCATGGGAAAACGTCATTGTGTCAGACCACAGTGTCTGTATGTTCAGGGACAAGTAGAACAAATTATTTCTTTGGTGAGAGGAAAGGATGGGGTTGCACTTGGTTCTGGTAAGGAACTTATGCATATGTTTACAAGACAGCTTGATATATAAAGAAGTAAGGATTAGATTGAGGAAAACATATACAAATAAGTTTTTTAGCATAGCTCAGCCTGCCTCCCAAAATGTTGTGTAACTATAACTTGCAGTCTCTTACGTGCCTTTGAAAATGATACTGCCTCTCTTCTCCTTCCATCCGGGTTCTCATCAGTTAAATGATGTGTAAGAAAACCTAGTGTTGCTATCAACAAATTTGGCAGAAGAATTGTTTTAGAAATCTAATGCTGTGTTTCCAACAGCAGAAAGCTGTTTGCCGTTTAAGTTGACTGAAATTGTTCCAGTTAGTCTCTGTGCAGGTGGTGAATGATGCAGCTTCACAGTGTGAATAGCTGTCCTGCAGATAGCACTTTATGGTCTTCAGTGGTGGGTCCTCCTAGCTTTTTCCTGGACCTCTCTCTTTTCCCTTTTTTCTCTTTTCCTAGCTGCAATGAAGCATCTTCAAAAGGTTGTATTTTCTTTGTTTGATGTGATATGCAGGCTTCAGTGTAGATACTTAAGGAGTCTTATCAAAGTAATACTGGCTCAGTCAGAGTAAAGATGCTTTAGTTAAATAGACTATGGCTGTGTTTAAAAATAACAGCTCTGGCTGTGTCAGCGCGTTGGGCGACCTGACACTGACTTCAACAGAAAGAGCTTCTGAAAATTACTTTGCCTGTTGCACATAGTGCCCTCAGTGTGAATTTGTTTTCTATTGGTAGCATTTCAGTGTTAGATGAACCAAAACAGAGCCCCTGAATTTTAAATCTGATTAGCCAAATGGCTTCACAGAGAGCTTGTTGTACTGGGCACCTTTTAAATGCACAAACAGGAGTAGCAGCGCTTCTGCTCTTCTTCAGATCATCAAAACAGTGGTGTCTGGGCTTGGGTGCACACACTGTCCTCATCCAAGCTCAGTAGTTTTGGGTTCTCAGCCGTTTGATTTCTGTAGGAAAAGGTGGTGTGTGTACTCTACCAGCCTGGGGTCTGTCTGTGTGTGACTGCCATGCTTGCACACATGTAGGCTGTTGCTTTCTCGTAATAGTAAAGCATGTGGAAGAGCTCATTAGTAATTCCCATGCAATTTTCTCATCTCACCCCAGCCCTGGTTTGGCTCCGACTTCTGCTGCCTTTCTGAAGACTCATTTCAAGCACTGGTATTCTTAAAAAGTCTTGGTTAATGAGATAGGCTATATAAAAAAAAAAAAAAAAAAAAAAAAAAAAAAAAAAANTTATTTCGTTTCTTACTGTTCTTGTTCTATGTGGGTTTTCTGTCCTTTTTTGTTTCTTGGCAAGGAAGATGATATTACATTCTTGTACCAAGAGGAAGGGTATTAAGCTTACTCATAAAAAGATTTATTATCAAATGTAGTTTTTCATTTTGTCCATTGGAATTTTTTTTTTTAGACTCTAACTATACCCAGATTACTGGCTTCATTCATACGGTCGTTGTCTCAAGTTTGGATGCTGTCTTTGTTAAATTATGGCTCCTGAGGGTTTTCTGTTACAGAGGTTTCTTCGGTCAGGGGAAATGAGGGTATAATAAAGAGGATCCAAGGACCGGACATAATGATTCTATATAACTGAAACAAACAATGCCAGATTTGGCTGATGTTGGACTTTCCATCAAATTTTTTTATTGGCGTTTGTTCATTTTGCTTTAAGCAGAGTTTAAAACTGAGGCAGCTCGAGTGCCTGAAGTAACTGAAAGACCAATAGCAGACGATTTGGGCAATACTTTTAATCACTGTATCCTATCTTCATGCATTTATCCTGAATTCTGGCTTACTCAGGAAGTCTCCTTGATTCAAATGCCATTAAAGCAGTAAATTCTATGGGAGACATCCAGATTCACTGAAAGGATTATAACTGAAGCCAGTATAATAGACCTGGCTGTGCCTGAGGTTCCTGAGACCTGTTCCAAGCATTCAGCTCATGCTCGGTGAGAAGCAGTGCTGCTTTCTGGCACAGTGAGTACCTGACCTTTGTTGCTGTTGCCTCTGACTTGCTGCGACTGTCTGCTAGCTGTTAATGGTATCTTTTGCCTTCTACTACAGTTATAAAATATTTTTAATTGTAATATGCTAAAATAGGGATAGAATCATCAAAACATACTTCAGGATGCAAGTAAATTTGCTGAGAGATTCTATTATCAAATGACTGTGCCCCTCAGCCAGAAATACAGTGTGAAGCAAGAAGGCAGAGTATGCCGGTGGTTTTCTCTCTGACGTTGAGCAGTGCCAGAAGAGGAATGATGCTGAATCCATTTCTCACTGCCTCTCTCTGTTTCTCTCAATGCCAGAACATTGTTTTTCCAGGGTAGAGAGTGTGCAGTACTGCAATTTTCTGCAGATACTTCTCAAGGAGAGAGGAGGAGGAAAAAAATAGTATTAGCTTTGACATTTACAAACTAATAGATACCACAGTAAAGCTGCTGAAGTCAAAACTGTAGCCATCATTTTAATGTCCTTTTAATTCTTTTAGAATGTTTTAGGGAGTATTTTTCCCCCATTGTTATTCTCAGTAACTTGTGTGTCTTTGTGCATTGGTGAAATTGGGTGCAACTATTGAATCATACCCAATACACAAAACTGTTTCCTCTCCCCATATATTTCTGCACATGCTCTTCAACATACATTATCCACTTCTTTATTCATAGAAATCTAGGAGAAACCTTCCTAATGCTTTTTCTCTTTTTCAGGTTCAACTGCATAACTTTAACTCCTTTTCTATTCTTATGTCTCTCCTACTCACATTAGAAGCCACTCTCTGGTAAAAATGAAAGCCCTTACAGTGGCTAATCATGTAGCACTTTGGAAGATGAAAACTGGATTCCTCGTGGAGCAAAAAGCTGTATGTGATTTGAGATTAGCATTTGCAGTGCATTAGCACTGTGCATTATGGTCAAATTTAATGAACATAGCACTTTTAGTCTTTTTTTTGTACCAGAATATGCATGTGGTACAAAGGATTCTGCTTGATGGGAAAAAAAAAAAGCTGACAGAAGGGGTAAAACTACATATTGCCCCAAGGATAAACTTTTGGAAATTTTTCTGTGGATTACAGCAATGGGTATTACGTAAGAAAAAAAAGTTTGCCCTGAAGTGCCTAAGTTATTAAAGCATTTGTAAAAGTAGGATTTGTCTGTCTAGAAATTTATTGCAATGTCCACTTCTGACCAGAGGCAAGTATGGATGCGTTGTAAAATCATAGTCATCTACAGGAGCCTGTGGATTTTGAGGGTTGCAAGGTTGTGTAACTCAGTGTGAAAAATGTGAAAGGTTACAGCTGATATCTTCAAATTATTTGTTTATCTTGCAGTTGTGTGAAATTAAGTTTTCTGAGAGGTCTGAGTGACAGTATTTAGTGTAAGAGGATCTGATCTTCTAGTTGTTTGTTCTTTGTGGTAAACTGAACTAGCACAGAGTTGATCGGAAGTGTGCAATTGTGCAGCTTTCTAATTAATTAGAGTGCTATCTTTAGCATATTTGATACATCGGGGGGTTATAAAAGCAGAAAAGTAAAACTATCTTGGTTGTGAGATGTAGTGATTTCCTTGTAGCATCTCATGGCAGGGAGTTTGTGCTGGACTCGGATCCACAGCTACTGAGACTTTCTCTTGAGCCGCAGCATCTTTCTTTGGCTCGGTCCGTAAGGGAGCGGAAAGGCAGGAGGTGTTCACACTGCTCAGCTCGGCCAGCTGAGGCTTTCCCCTTAATCACATTCCTGCTTTGAATTGCTTTTTGGAGAACTCTCTATGGATGCCGGAAGCCTTAAAACAAGGCAAACGCAACTCGAGCTTGGCTGGCTAATTAAGGTGCCCCAGTAGAGTAGTGAATAGCACACTTAGGTTATTACTCCTGCATACAAATTCTTTGTGTGGTGGGGGCTGGATCCATGGGTCCTCTCGGCTCCATGCAGATAGCACCCAGATAACAATTCTCAGTTTAGTTCTCAACTCATTATTCAGATTGCTGTCATATGTAAATATCCCATCCGCATATTGGCTTAACCTCTGGAAAGACTTGGGCTGTGAGGTTTTTTTTTTCTTTTCTTTTTTTTTTTTTTCCCCCCTAATACAAACTGTGTAAATGCTGCAGTATGTTATCTTTCTCCTTTTAAGATATTTTATCCCATACTGATGCAACAGCTGCTGCTGTCCACCCTTTCTGGGGACAGTGAAACCCTTCATGTGAAATAGTTGGCATCTAGTAAATGAATGGAGGTTTTGCCATTGATTTTATTAATGTGTCCAGAAACCACCTGTATGTTTTGGGTGCTAAACAAATGCGCACACATCCTTATTTGTTTCTCCTAACCCCCATCCATAGGTAGGCTTCAGAATCAGTCAAATCAAAATATTCTCAAATGGGGGTTTCTTTTATGTTTGAAGAAAAAGCTTTGCTAGGAAGGCTTCTGTTATAAATAGTAGGTAAGTGCACCTACCCAGCAGGGCTCTTCTTTTTAAGTGAGGCTGTAGCAGTTGAAGTTTAGAAGTAATTTTTAGGCACCGTGTAGATAGACTGCATGTAGGCAGAGCTGCTCAGCTGCATCGCCCATCCTAACCAAAGCAGAAACGCTTGGGTGAGAGCGTAGCTGAGCCTCGACGCTCAGACGCTCCAGCAGCCTCTCCTGCTGAAATAACCTTTTCCTCACGGAGCAGAAACAAGTGCTTTGCTCACCCTGGGGCTCAGATTGCCTTGTTTATCCATCCTCACCAAAGTTTCCTCTCTGAACAGGCTGTTAGTTCTAACTGCACTTTAAATCAATCAGATTCCATCACTAAAGATAGTGTTTAAACAACTATATATATATTAATCATGTTGAAAATTATGCTTAATTCAGATGTAATGGATGTTTAAAGTTCTTGTTAAAGGTCGCTTGGGACATCTTAAATAGCTGTGAAAAAGTCGAGTTGTCCGATCTTCATGCCTCCAGAAGCAAATACAGTTATGTAGCTGTTGATGAGAAATTGGCTGGTTGTGAGAGGATTTTAAAATTGAAGCTCCGTTCACGTCTTCTGACACTGCATTTCTTAGGTGAAAATAGGACTTGTCCCTGCTTTGATTTTTATTCTTCAACTTTTTCATCATTTCATATGACTTTTTTAATACCTTGCTTGGAAAAGATAATCTAGATTAATCAAATACCTGAGCTTTACTAATAAATGTAGGTGCTCATAAGTGGCAATGTCCTCTGGAAGAGTTATTTAGTTTTATTTTTTTGAAGGTCCAATCAAAAGATAATTTGTGGAAGGGGGGTGTGTGTTTTCTTTTCAACTGTTGACTTTAAGTGATGTCACTGGTAGTTAACTAACCTAGCTTCAAGTACTTGAATTCCTTCAATAAATACATTGCCAAGGCAATAACCTCAGTAACCATGAACCATTTGGGGTTTTTACTAGTTTATTTTTATATAAGCATGAATGTAGAGTGAGAGTGAAATTATTATATATAGCGAGAATTTTTCTTAAACATTGGATTCTCTATTCATATGAATATGAACTTGTCTGATCTAGTTCAGGAGTGCACTTGTTAAGAGGACTGTTCTTAAATGCTTCAATACCCGGATATCAAATATGGTGAAAATCTTCCAGGTTTAGATATGGAATGATGCAGCCAGTCTTTCTGTGCTGTTTCTGTCCTGTTTTGAAAAGAGTTTGGGTTTTATTCAAACTTTCCTGAGGTAAGTTGATAGGATTTTATAAATCAGCAAGCATGAAAGAACTAAGTTCTTATTCAGACTTTACTAATTATGAATTTAAAACTTACTGTTATTTCTATTCATTTTGTTGATTGATCAGGTTTTTATCAGAATTAAACTACCTTTTCTGTTCTAAGCAATGCTAGAGCACACCAATTAAATCTTTATCATATATTTGAGTTACCTTACTGAGAGCTCTACAAATTGGTAAGAGATTTTAAGGATGTTACTAGTGATCAAAAAGTTGGGTATGTATCAGTTGTTTTTGTTTTTTTTACTCAAAACACTAAAAATAATTTATTAAAGTGTATTAAGTTTTTCCAGTCCTACGAGCAGAGTTGTAGTAACTGTTTTTGTACTTTGAAAATCAAATTACAAGTCAGATGCAGTCATAGGTAAGCATTGTTTGTAGTAAAGAAGCTCAGTCTAGACTTAGTTCTAACCTGCCATGTTGCCTTCTTACAGCTGGTATGGCGATGAGCTGCTACAAAGCAGTGTTTCCTCAGTAACGTGTTCAGCTTTTCTTTGATAAGGGTATGCCTGAATTATTTTTGTGGTGGATGTGTGAAAGGGGAGGATGTGTAACTATTTTAGTTCTAGGAAACGTTTTTTGTGAGTTAAGAGACTTGGAGAAAACATAGAAGATGAGTGAAATGATTATACATAGAGAGAATTTTTCCTTAAACATCGGGTTCAAGATGTAGGCCACATCTGTAATCATGTTTTTAGAAATGAGTCCATATTAAATCGATTCTCTGCCAACAGCGTCTGGTTGCACTTCATGTACGTGCTTTCTTTCATAAAGAAAGTAAACCATATGACATAACCCCTGTCAGATAAAAATGATTGTTTATAATACTTTGTTTATTTATATAGCACCACAAGATGAAATACGTCTTCATCTGAAAAACCTTACAGCAGATTACAAAGGTGAGCAGACGACATCTGCATTTCCAGATGGCCGGTCCAGGGTACTGTGTAGTGTGGTTAATAAGCCCTGCTTAAAGGGATATAAAATTAGTAGCTGAATTGCTAATCGAATGGGCGCTAATAATTCCAGATGCCTTCATGGATAGTGTCCCGCATCCTGTAGCGGCCCTGTGATGCTGGTAGTGCTCCTGAAGCATTGCATGGGGTTGGAAAGAGCAATACTGTGCAGTGACAAATGTTCACGGACATGGTGCCTTTTAGGACTGGTAGCAAACCCCTGGTACTGCTCACTGCTATGAGTAAAATTTGGGAGCAATGATCTGCTTTTAATAAAATAGACTGCATAGCAGTTGTTCACATGAATTGTTCAGATTAATTTCAGCAGATTGATCTTAACTGCACTCTTAAAAGTGGCTTCTTCGCTTACAAAATGAGCTGTCTGTGGCACTTGTGAAGAAGTCCAGCCTGGATTTGCCCTTTGGGTTCAACTTGGGAAACAGACGAAAGATAAGTATTGCAAATACCTTGCGAACATCAGAGGCATGATTTCCTGTAATAAAAAGAGTATTGGGCTGTGAGCAGGGGGAGCTACGCAGTGGGGTTTTGGCTGTTGTAATCCTAAACAACAGATCTCTTCAGCACATGCCTACCAAGGTATTTAAGGGTGTCAGCCGTGTCTTTCCCACATGAAAGGTGGGTCACCTGCAGCTGTGGAAAAAGATGTAGATGAAGCAATGTTTAACCAAGCATGTACGGTACTGTACTGATTTTGAGGTATTTGGAAGGAGCAATTTCCATGTAGGCCAGCAGACAGTTATTTCAGAAGTAGCTTCTTGTGTCAAAAAACTTGGTGGGAGCTTTTAAGCCCTGCAAGACCTTTTGTGTCAGTGAGGGACATACTGGGGAGGGAGGCAAATGTAATCTACTGTAGGGTTTATTTCTTCCCTTAACACGCTCTGATCAAACATGCACAAGGAAAGGACATTTTGAGAATTTGTACCTAAATAAAACATCCTTGTGTGGTTAACGGTCTCATCTGAGATCCAAGGTGTCTTTAATTTTGGATTTTTAAATTGATTATTCATACATTAAAGTTGCTTAGAATATGCAGTATTCAACAAATAATACTTTCTTTGACTCTTTCCATTTCAACTGATTAACTTATCTGTTAACAGCATAACTTTTTTTTGTGACTCAGTCATGAGAATGGTAGTGGTTTAGAATAGATTTCTGTTGCAATACCAGAACAAAACAGGAATTTAAATACTGTGGCTATTGGACCTTTTAAAATTAGGCATCCTAATTAACAGAGTTAAACATGACTTAATTATTTAATGTAATTAACAGAATACCTATTACCTTTTTAGTTGCTAGGCTAAAAGGTTTTTAGCTGAGTACAAGCTTTTGCTGTCATGATGACCCTTTAAAGGCTTTTGGGACTCTATCCAGCTGGCAGCCTGGCATTGCTGAACAGATGTGGCTGGTCTCTGGAGGGCTGATCTGCACTCCTAGCTTTATTAATTCCTGACATTCATATTGATCTGTGGGTCCAAACAAAAGTAGAGAGTCTCATGTGGAAGTGGCATAATGTGTAAGTTCCTGTTGGTCTCTTCCTGATATGTTCAGGATGTATTTTGGTAGGTCTAATATTAGTCTTAGGAGCTCTTGCTTGTTGTTTGTACATGTGCATGTTTTACTGTTTCTTGGCTTCATCTTCTGTTCTTGATGATTCATAGAGCATCAAAATGCACAGAAATCATGTTCTCAGCACTTTGGAAGACCTCTCCAGATAATTCTGAACACTTGTTCACGGGAAGCAAGTGGGTGTGCTGGAGGACCATTCAAGTTTCCTGAAAGTGCTCATGATTACTGAGGAACTGCTTTGCAGCTCTCTTCTCAGAAGAGAGTTCTTCACTTCTTCCAAATATTATTTAATAATTAAAATCTTGAGGTTGGGAGGAAGTACATCTTCCTGTAATAAGGACAGATGGTGTTGAAAAAGGAATAGAAAATTTGCGCTGATGGACTGGAGTTTGATTTCTCCTGGATTCTAATTTATAGCCGCAAAAGCCAAGCCGTGGTAAATTTGGATTAGTATGACAATAAACTCGAATCACGAGTGACAGATTTTTCTCTTAGTCTGGGGAGAGTTATAGTCAGGTGTTCTGTGTATGGGAAGTCTTTGTGGGCCACCCATTAATGTATTATTATCAAAGTACTAAATTGAAGATTTTTTTTTTTAATGCTTATCAAATTTAAGAGGAAACTTGAAATGGTTTAGGAGTTTATGAATAAGAGCAGTATGACCAGAAGTTGGCATGTTGGAGACACCGATCACAGGCAGTTGCAGATGGTGTTCTGAAGGTTATCAGTGGAGGATGCCAGTGGGCTATGAATTTCCCTCTTCAACCACAGTCTGGCACAAATAAACATGCTAATTACACAAAGGCACTGCACTAACGCACATTACTGACCTTATCCCAAGAAGCATACAGCACTAGCCAATTTCTGATATAATTTGGGGAAAACATTTAAATACTTACTGAAAACAGATGTTTAGGAGGTTTTTGTGGGTATGGTAAGTGTTTAAAAAAAAATTTAAAAAATCCTGAGCTATAGTTATAATAGCCAATTGGTATACCTCTCCATTCCTTGGTCTCTGAGGCTGTGCTTTGGTAATTTCTCCAAGGGAAGCACTTGCTGGTCAGAAAGTGGATTCAGATCGAGACCACCCAATAGTCACTGAATAGCAGTCATGCCAATATGTATGTTTTCATTTAGTATAAACATTTTGAACTTAATGACTTCCTGTTTCTAAGGATGAGAATAATCTTGCTTAAAAAAGGAGAAGGGGGAAAATTAAAACAGGAAACTTGAGTACGTGACTGTACTTTGCTAGTAAGCCTATAGGTTGATGCAAACTCAGGAGAAAGTTCATGAGATGTTATGATATTACAACTTGCAATTCCTAGGGTGTTTGTCAAGCAGTTACAGTTGTTTTCATACAAAGACCCAAACTTGTGCATTTTGCCAAACAGAAATGGAACAAGAGCTTGTTGAATGGAACAGCAAATGAGGAAGGAGCGGATGGCCGGGAAGACAGTCGGGGGAGAATACAGATGGTGTGCTAAGTAGCATCTTGACTTAATAAAATGTTACGCTGGATAGGATTTCTGTTTAACTAGGTAACAAGTCTCTGTTTACATTTCCAAACCCAATCTGAATAGGCAAATATTACTATAAAAGAATAAAAAGAAAAGCTTGGATGAAACCTCAAGATTAGTCTTGAATCATTAAAACATTCAACAGTTGGACTCAAGTTGAATACGTCAATTAATTCTATCCTAGTTTTGGTCTCTTTTCTAACTGAATTTGGTGTACAAATTCTCAATGTGGCAGTGTTGTAGAAGCAGCACACAAAAGTGACTATTTTGTTTCTTGAGTTTAGCAGTTTTAGCAGTGATGCACATACTCGGGAAATCTTACACTTCTGTAGTACTATTTTATTTTAGACCTGGACTTGGATTAATTCTGCTGGCCTTCACCATACATCTCATGCAGTCTTGCATCACCACTTCATGTAGTGCTCTGTTGGATCAGCACGTGTTTTCTTCCCTTTTTTTTAAGTAATTTTTGTTGAAGAGATCAAAGTGTGTACAATAAATGCCCTTAGCCAAAGTTGAGGATCTTATTAGAAAGGCAGCTACTGAGAGGTGAGGAGCAGGATGGCATGGTTTGATTTAACTTTACAAGAGCTGGGAGGGGGGAATTGAAACCAAATGAGGTCTCATCCATTCTTTCTTGAGGGAGGAACATATAAAACTAAATAGCATCCTTTTTGCATAGCAATAATTTACATTTGTACTGTTCTAACTGTACACTGGAGTATCATTTCAACTTATGGTTTTGAAGGAGAAAAAACAATCCCCTCCCAAAAGGGCTTTGCTGGAAGTGTGCTGGAGGAGCCTGTGGAAGTGAGTCAGTTTGACTAAGTTGCAAATAATGTTCCGTCTCAACTGAAAAAAGAAAAAACCTGTTGACTTCTGAAGGGGAAAGAAAGGTTAACTGGTCATGTTCTTATACTTTCTTGATAAGTTCTTGATAACTTCTATTTTCAAGAAAGCTTGACCTGTGTATTGTGAAATGAAGTCTCTTCCAGAGTCGAAACGTAAGAATTTCCTTTTGCTTTTGGTGGCAGAATAAGTTAAACTGAGCAATCTTCTGAAGCTTTGCATGGTCCAGGGATTCATCAAAGTAGGGATTTGTCTTCTGAATGTAAATAAATTTGGGTATTGTTCTTGTTTACATCTTCGGTAAACTGACTGTAACACTTACATGTATAGTTTTAATGGTCCTGGATTTTTTTTCTTTTCCCCTTTGGAAAACTGGAGTCCCTGTGGTAAATGGCAAACAAGGATTGCATCAGTAAACTTTGTTATAGTAGCTATTGCAGCAATATCTGACAGGATCTGTCTTTTGTCTCAACGTGGTGATCCAACCAGGCAAAAATGTGCAGCAGCAGTATTTTCATTGGACTGATCCCTAAATCTATTCCAGTTATCTATCATGTAAGAAGTTGTGCATTTATTTTCCTGTATTTTTATAGAATTTCTTTATACCTTAAAACTAGTATAATCTCAACATGAAATTTAGTATCTTGTGTTTTACCTGTAAGTGGCAAAAGGTCTTAAAAAGTAAAGCTGGGGCCAGGGGAGAAGTGAAGACTGCTGTGCCATACAGCAGATAGACATTCTTGTTGCATTTATACCTGAAATAGCTACTGTGATCATGTAACCACTGAAATTATTTGTTCTTTTCCAACTGATAGCCTAAATTTCTTGAGTTGTGGAACTGTCTTATTAAAAGCCTAATCTCCCCTTAATTTCAAGCATTGTCTTGAAATGTGTTTTAACGCATGCTGAAATTTGGCTTTATGGCATGTGTAGTGGTATAAGGAATTTCTCTAGTACCAGGCACAAAGAGGACGGCAGGGTTCCTGCTGCCTCCCTGGCATGTCTAACCTGGGCATTCTCATCTACTTCTACCTGTTCAGTTTTAGCCCTTGCTTTCATATGTCTCTCGATTTCTGCATGGTTTGCTTGCTGTGTAAGAAAGGCATAGTCTGAAATGAAAATCCTACCTGCTAAACATGCCTGGAGTGCATGTTAGGGACTCATTTCCATGGCAGGTGTTAGGAGGTTAGTTACTTGCTGTGGGTATACCTTTCTTCCTCTCTCCGAAGCGGTAAGTGCCCCTCAGCACAGGAATTTTTGAGTACAGTCTCTTTTACGGACATTTTGAATACAAAAACAATCACGCTTTGCTTGAGCGGCAGTGATGCGGTAAACAAAGTACTGTTGCTTCTAGTGTTTTTAGCAAGGCGATAAGCGTCAGCGTTCTTCTGTTTGTGGAAATACGATTATTCATCTCTGTTGGAGTATTTTATAGGGTAGGTTTTGTAAGGAAAGGCTTTGAAACTCAACAGGAAAAAGATGCTAAATATATATATCCCATTGAATACAGAATGGTATCTTAAAGAAGCGTGTTCTTGCCAAAGCTGAGATCAAAGTTATTTGATGTTTCCACATTGTGTTTACAGCTAAAACCATCATTCTGATTTGCATTCAGTGATGCATGTGACAGGCCATTATCTGGATTATTCAATGTGTATAATTAAGCATTTACTTTCTTTTCCTTTCAGAGTATCTGTGCTGGGGTTTAAAAATTTGAAGTAATAACGATCTGTGCACTTTCATACAGCATTTGCATAATTAATTTGGGAGGTTGGTCAGAAGGATTTTTTGAAGCTTTTGTGCCTAAAATAGGTTCCATTGATTTATAGATAGAGATGGGTATTGACGTGCATTCTGCAGCGGAATAGCATAGTGAAATAATATCCTGGCCTGTGGTAATGTATTAAGGATTTCGGACCTGGGCTGTTATCTCTGGGCTGCTGGCCTTCAGGCAAACACTTTTGGAAGCAGGTTCTTAACACTGATATTTCGAGGTGCATCAGCATTTTCCTTTTGAAAAGTGGACAGCTGTGCAAAAAGAATTGTTCCTGCCCAAACCAATGCAGCATGTATGCAAACCAAGGAACATTCTCTCAGGAGTTGAAATTAGCCTCACTTGAACACCTGTATTGAAACTGCTTTAGAAAGATTTTATTTTCAATTCATGTCCAGTTTTTATTGAATGTAAAGGAGACCTGGATTTATTTTGAAATGCGAGTTTAAGGTAACTTTTTTTTTTTTCTTTAAAACACTTGCGTATACCCAGAGAGCAACTGTCTCGCTGTGTGGTGAGAATGATGGATAACAAGACTTGTTTTGCCTCTTGCAGACACATACACACGTGCAACCCCCATTGCTAAGCAGTGGGTTATGTGGCTGGTTGGTAAAAGGAATGTTTCATTTCAAAGTTTCAGAGGTGCACTTCGTACCTCTGAAGTTTTAAATTCTCCAAAGAATTCTGATTATTTTGGCCTGGAGGACCCCATTGCGTGGAGTTCCCTGGTGTAGCTGCCCTTTGGGTCTGTCTGTGTCCTGAGTACGATCGCCGCATGTGGAGCGCAGCACCGGCTGGGGAGAGCATCTGAAGCAGCCCCGTGCCCTCAGCCCCACTGGCATGGAGACCTGGGGGGACCCTCTCTGAAGTCCAGTACTCATCGCAGCAGGGAAACCCGCTTGGGGTTCATGGTGTGGAAACCCCTCCTGAAAATCAGCACCTCTTACCTGGCCCCCTTTGAGTTCTTGGAAAGAAAGAAATGTTTGCTGCCTCACTGGTTAAAATTTTGTTTTCCTTCTGAAAGAGGAACCATGAGATGTGGGCCGTCAGATTTTTAAAAAGTCATAGGGGAACTGCGGCACACACGAACGAGCAGACTATATAAAGTGCCAGCTGTATTATAGGTTATTTTTAGTGTCTTTTCCTGCAATGTTGTTGAGAGGAGTAGGCTGGTACTGGTGGTGAGCAGGTGTGCATCCTACTTACAAGTCTGGGCTCTCCCTCCTCGAATAGATGGGTGTGCCTCGCCAGCGAGGTTCCTAGTTAAATTGTTAGTTCAGGATGCTCAAGATTCAATTCCTTAATTGGTTTGGAGGGATTTTGCTTACTGCGCCTTCTGCAGCCGATGCTGCGTTTGCTACAGAAGCAGCACAAACCCAAAAATTTTGTTCCCTTGGATTCTGCCCTGTTTCCTTAGAAACTAATTTCATACCATGGCTGCAGACTGAGAATCAAGTCACTTCACATTCTCTCTGTTAGAAACATGTAAAATCAAATTGATGCACACTAAGTGCAAATATATTGGTCCTCACTTCTTTGCAGATTCTTCTCTTCTCTGCGGTGAATCTTTTCTTACTGATCATTTTCCAACTCAGATGCTCTAGAGAACAGAGCCCATTAGGCTGTGATTGCTACTCCTTTGATTAAGCTGCGAGGAGTTGTCATTGCTGGAAGTAAAACTTATTTTTAGTAGCTTGCATGAAACATTCAGCTTGTGTCTCAAGAAAAGGAAGTTCAGTTGCCTAATTGATTATTGTCCATGTCTTCGCTTCTAAAGGAAAAAAGTATTACAAATTCTGGGGAAAATTTGAACAGCTTGAAATCACATAAAGGGGGAAGAAAAGTCCTTGCTAGGGGAGGTATTGCTCAACTGGTAACAGATCTCCTGGGGTTTTGTTTCTGATAAATAATTTGGCAGTGCTTCCTTAAAGCAGAGATGTGCTGCATCTTTGCTATGCTTCAGCTAATTTTAATGACGAAACGTGTTTATTCATACTGATGGTCCTTTGCAGATTTTGGAGATCAAGAGGCAAAAAACTGGGAAGGGGTAATGTTGAATCAGTCTAGAAACTGGCAACTATGAATGCAAGGAGGCAGAATGTTTGGTTTTGTTAATGTTGCGTTAAGTCCTCATTTCATAGATGTGTAAGAGGTAAATGTTGGCAAGGGAAGTGTTTCTGCTTCGGCTTTGTCCCCTTAATTATTCTGGTCCAAGCATTTGTGTGGCCCCAGAGCTTTATGCAAAATCTATTTTGCATTATTTTATATGTGGTGGTATTTGGGTGAGTTATTTCAGTAGTTATTTTTTCACCTGGACATGTTAAATTACATTTTTAATTCACGGTTATCTCTATACTGTGTATTTCCTACTCTAATGAATTTACTGTGGTTGTGGTATACAGCCTCCCGCGCATTTGTGATTGAATTTCTACTCCTTGGTATTCCAGAAGAGCCATTGAAGAAACAAGAAGATACTTGACGTGATCATTAAAAATCATTACACCTCTGAAGGGTCACTTTTTGAATTAAATTCAGAGGTTCAACCTGAAAATAAACAACAGCTGGTAGTTCTCTTTAGGCAATCAGCCCTCTAGAAAGGTATTTTTGTTCTAGTACCTGTTTTCTAATTTATGTTACAGTATAGTTCTACATTGGCATTTTTCCCTTATCACAGGTATTAAATTAGCTCATTAAACTGAATTAAGTTTTGAAATTAATCAGATATTTGGGTCAAGCATCACAAAGCATTGGGAACCTTCAGTTCCTAATTACAAGGTTAGCTGCATGTCATGCACTGCTCATTGCTTTCATTAATTTTCTCTGTAACAAAGGGGCCAATCTGGCTTTCACTGAAACTTGATGCAGATTTCTGGTGCATGTCAAGTGGAGTAGAATAAAGCTGCAAAACAGCTTTTAATGATAAGCTATAGCTGACTACCTTTGATCGAAAGAGATAGTGTGCCTTGAAAAATAGGGTTATAAAATGCACTAAAAGGGAAGCATTATACAGCAGCTCAGATAAAACCAGGTAAAAGTAGGTGGGTTTAAGAACATGTGGTTGAAAGTAAAAACCAGTTTGAGGTAGTTGCTTGTCTTCTGCAGTTTGCACTTTTTCTGCAAGTCTTCCTCAGCCCATTTGTATCAGCAGTGCTGGGAGGGGTGTCACAGCAGGGATATTTTGACGAAAGGTGGAGGAACAGAGATGCAGCAGTCCTGCACTAGCTACCGGGGGAGGGAGGGACACCATCAAAATGAGTATGACTTCAAAAATAAATGTTTGTCTATGTTCCTTTTAAAATTTGTCTCTGATCTTAGTTTGGCAACAGTTCATTTTATTTGCAAAACTGTCACTTTTACTGTCTAAACAAACACTTCGGTATGATTGCTACTGTCCTAATCCCTCATACGTGAACTTTCATGCTGTTTGTAAGGGCTTTTGTGAAGCGAAGGTGAAAACTGAGGGTAAAAATAGTAATTTCACTTTTTTAAAAAGAAAAAAGGCAGCACTAGAGAATGGTAAATGAACAAGTTGTATGACCTTAGTAGAGGTCACAAGGAAGACTGTGCAAGCACCCCAGAGGGCACAATAATTTTTTTGAGAAAATACGAACTTAGAAAATAACTGTGCAGACAAGACAGGAAGATAATAAACGGATTTTCTTTGTTCATGAACAAATTTAACTTTCTTCTCAGTAAAGTAAATACAGTCCAGATGGCTGGAAAGTACAAGATGCTCCCAGGGGTTAGGGTGGAGGTTGGATGAATTAAGCTTTGTAGGAGTCAAAAGTGAACAAGTGAGATAGAGGGTTGGGTTTTTTTTTTAAAAAAAAAAAAAGTGTAGTTGGTTTTTATTTTTTCTCAGGTTTGGTGGCTGGATTGAGCCCTTCATGATAGTGATTAAATTAAAGAATATGAAGAGGCAAAGTTTCTGTTTATAATATCAGAATAAAGTAAGAAGAATACTGATAAAAATCTGTTTTTCTTTCACCAATGGAGTTCGTCAGTTTGTAAACAAATCATAATCTTAACTTCCAAATACAGCTTGTTTCAATAAATAAGGGTTTTGGTACTTTGTAGCTGAGGAAAAATATTTAAAGATCTGTATGTGCACTGATCATTATTAGTTTTGCAGCAATAGTGGCATCATGAGTCCAGCTATGGCTTTACCCATAAATTAATACTGGAAGAAAATAGTACCATACATTTGAAGTTTATATTGTGAAAAGTGCTCTGATCATCTGTCAGCAGGTGCAGAGATTCCTCGTAGGAGGTTGTGCCGTGCCTTAATGTGACTGGGCTGATTGCCTCAGTTGCTGTTGGGAGTGTGGGGAAAATCCTTTTGAGCGCCTTGAAACTTCAGCTGCAGGGCCTCCTTTTTATTTCCATTCTTCCCTTCTCATTTTCGGGCACAGTATGAGACAAGTTTGGGCAGTCTCAGAAGGAGATGCACAACGCTGGTGACCTTGCTGGAAATGCTCAGAAGTAATGTTGCTGAAGTAGAATGGGAATAACCCTTCAGCTTCATAGCTGAAAGAGAGAACTGTGCTAGTGCAGATGTATAGGTGCTGTAGATTTGATGGCATATAAATAAAAACAACATAGTATTAAAGGAAAAGATGAGATTAGAAAGGAATCAGTGGCTTCTCAGGTGGTCAAAGCATCAAGTTAGCAAGCATCTCTTAGTTAAAATATCCTGAATGGTCATTTTTTAGGAGTGAAGTGGCAAAGACAGTTTGCAAAAAAACATGCTGTGAAATGAAATGTAGCGTGAGAATGTGCTAGATCTTATTGTTACTTTATATGAAAAAGTATGGAAGGATTCCCTATGAAACTTGCCTTGCTTTTTATCCTTAGGCAGACCACTGCCACTATACCAGTACTATAACTGCAAATGTTTAAGTATATTTTTGACATGCAAGTCTAATTAGAATGGTGTATCAAATGTGCATACCTGAGTGAGCTGGGAGGTTGGTCTTGTTTCCTTGTGTGTGTGATGGAGCCCAAGGGAGTAGAAGTCTTGCTCGCTGAAGTGCCCATTCTATTCTTGAAGCTTTGATGTTGTAGTGTGTGCCTTGGGCAGAGTAGGAGGTAGATGGTTTGCACACAGCATCAAGAAGTTGCTTCTGATTATGAATATGTTCTCTTGTCGATGTCAGATTGAGAATAAAAAGGGCTAGATAGGTGCAAGGCCATTTCCTTGTGGTAAACTAGTATATTTATGATTTATAGGAGGTTAGCCAAAGCAATGCTTATGGGCAATTCTCATACCAAGAGCACACATGGCAATGGAAGAGAAGGAACAGGCCAAAGATGAAGTGTTGTAAGTGCAAGGGATGGTGCTGAAAACTGAATGCAGAAGTAGGAGCAAAGCACAAAAGGAGGAAGCTGCAAATGGGTGGAGGGTGGGATTTCTTACAGCTGTTAGCAGTCTTGGCATTTTTGAGTATGTGTTGCTGAGGGTGGGATCCTGCAAACAGCTAGGTAGGAGTGGTTGGAGTGGATGGTTTCCGATGAGAAGCTGAGAGCAACTTTTAAAATGTGGAGTGAATATGACATATTAGTAGGTGAAATCTGATGCCAGTAATAAGATTGTAGCAAAAGCTAGTGAGTTGGAGTTGACACTGAAAGACCAGTAGAAAATGAGAGATTTCTTCTCGGGGACAAGAAGAAAGCAGGAAACCTGCGCTAACAAAAGGTGAGAAAGGAGTCACGCTGGGCTTTCACATTTCATTTTCTTTTTAGAAAGGAATGTAAGATGTGTATTTTTTTTTTTTTCTTCCAGTAGAGATTTAAAATCTGAAGAGTCTGAATACCAGAATATATGTGGAGTGTGGCAAAGAAAGTAGAGGAGAAAAAAGATTAGAATGCAAGTTCAGGGGCATTAAGTAGCAGCTGGAAAATGCTAGGTGTTTTTTTTGTTTACAATTACCCAAACCTTGGACAGAGCTTGAAAATTATTTTGCTTAAATGTATTGTGTGTAGCTTTAACATATGCTTTTTCATTTTTCATAATGAAGGCTAAAGGAGCACTGTCCGCCTCCACTTGACAGGCTTTTTGAAGCCACAGTTAGCACTTGTGTTTTGTCTGGCTTGAAGTAGTCACTGAAAGAGATGCAATATATTAAAAAATGTGAATGAATACAGCTTGACTAATGCCGATTTCAGTAGGGACTTCACCTCATTTTAAGGGGGCGAGGGGAGCAGAAGTATGTAATGCTGAAATTATTTTCCTGAGGCCTGTTGCAGAACTGTACCCGGCATCTGGGTCCTTAAGGCCATTCAGATGATTTCTGAAACTGCCATTTCCCACTGCTTGGACTGTATTTATGTGAAAATCTAATAGTGCAGCACTTAAAATACCCTACCTGAAAATATTTTTACAGTCTTGATGAGAAACAGTTATTAGAGTAGATACCAGACAGCAGCTGTATTCTTTACAACACTGAATTGTTGAGCATTGAGCCTTTAGTAGTGGGATTTATCAGATGACAAAGGTAAGTGTGAGCTAGCATCCTTATTTTTATATGTATTTAGTTCAGCCAGAGGTCATAATTAAAGCTTTTCAGATACTCTTCAATAGCTTTGGTTTGTCACAGTTTTCTAAAATTGGTCTCTGCTTCCTTGTCAACACCAAAGCTTCCACTTATTGCAGTGCCAATTCAACTCGAGTTTGAATGTTACATAGACTCTGCTCAGTAGTTTCTTGCTATTCTGAACATGCATCTTGGTGCAGTGACTGTAGGAAAAAAATGAACTGTGCATTTTAATGAAAACCAGCAAATCATTTCTTGCGTAGCTTGATATTACTATGTTATAATTGTGGAAATATGTGGTGTCCTCTAACTACTGCCTTGCCTTACAGTCTGCAGAGTTTGGGTAGTTCTCTATAGCATCACCAGTAAGATTAAATTGAAGAGCTTTTGGTGCATATTTTTCTATAGGATGCTGACAGTAATAAAAATAAAAAATAGTTTCTGAATAGTCTTCTAAATCTCAGCACAGACTTTGGCATATCAGCTGATGTGTTGTTTTGGTTATCTGGTTAAGATAATAACTGGAAAAATAATTTTTGCTGTACTATTTATAATTAAACCAAGCTGCTTCTTTGTATAATTTATGTTTAGATCTTCAGCATCATCTAAAAAGGAGGGGGGGGGTCACATGTTTGTAACTTTAGAAAAGTTGAATTCTCCAAGGCCAAGAGTGTGCTGTGACAAAAGGTCAGCACTTTGAGAGTTCAGCAGGCACCTCTTTGAAAGAAAAGATCAAGAGATGCAATAGTTCAAATAAAGCCTATCTTAGCTTCCTGTTCAGTAATTCCTGGTAAATGGTTTTGTATGTGAAAATATTATGGGAGACTTGCAATGGCTATTTTATCCTTTATCATCTTGGAAGATTAAAGTACAGTATAGACACGTTTCACTTACGATCGTGACCTCTTCCTCCACGGTGCCGTGGGGACAAGTTTGTTGTCAAAGCCTTGTGGCCCTGTTTGTCTGCACGTGGGACACCAGAGCCATATCCCATTCTCCTTTTTGAAGAGCATAGAGGATTTTTCCATGTTCCCTCCTCAAATGGGAATTCCAAAATTTGAAATCTCGTGATTGTAAGAGTAGGTTCCTTGACTACCAGGGTAATAATCCCTCTGCAATAGATTGTAAACACCCTCCCACACAAGCAAAGTCTTTTAATGTCTCTATCTGAAGTTAAGACATTTGTCTGTCTTCTCTACCATCCAAAATTCTTGACTTGTTTGGCACACTAAATCCATAAAGCTTTGTCTTTCGTGGGTTTTGTTTGTTTTTTTTTTTCCTTCTGAAAACAATTTGGTCTCTTTGTAGCACATTTTAGTTTTGTTCTGTTTTTATGACTTGTTTCCCTTGCTTTCCTTCAGCTGCAATGGAGAGAATTAAGTACAGTTGTAGCCCTGATTAAAATCTTGGCTTAATTGAGTTGCAAATTTGCAATGACAGATATTTGTCAGGGCGCCGATCATTAGTACCTTTTAGCATTCCTGGTGCCTTCCTGAATTCTGACTATACTTGCTGTTTTTACTGTTGCTTTTGTTCATTTCTCTTTTTTTCTCTTTGCAGCATGAAGCTTGGCACAGGGTGTAAATTGCTTTTTCCATGATAGTGACTTGTTAATTAGCTGTCAAGAAAATTAAGTCCCTTTGTAAGGCCTGTCTTGCCTTTACCTTGGGGTATCTCTGATACCTGGTCTCCTCATACAGGGTCTGAATGCTGGTAGACCATGAGTACTAAGAGTGCTATTGCCCATACCGATACGCCAACATTTCCAGCTTTGTTTTGGGGGAATTCATAGTGTCAGTTGACGTTGCTCAAATAATAATCCGAAACGGAGAAGTTGGGGAGGAAATCTATTCATTAGACTAACATGGGGGATACTGTATAAGGTACAAGGGTTATACTACCAGTAGTACTGCTTTTTCTTCCATTTGGCAAGTTGAATAACAACCCATGGTTTTGTGCCACTGCTCCTTGCTAGTGTCACCTGTCTTACTGTCAGGGGATGCAGCAGGACTGAGTCTTGTTACTGATATACTGAGTTATGGTTGGGGCTAGGGGTCTGTTTCTCGTTGATAGGGATGCTAACAATATTTTGGGAAAATCCAATAAATAAGTAGATATCGCAGTAGAAAAATAAATTTTGATTAGACAAAGATGCTTGATAATTAAACATAAGTTCTCTCTCTCTCTAGCCCTCAGAAAATATATTCTTGTAAAGCCTCTCAGGTGCGGAGTTTTAGTAAAGGTATCTTGTGGCCCTGGTAAGACACTTCTGTATCCTATTATATCATCTATTTTGTATGCTGAGCGCTGAGAGTGGAAAAGATGGAAACATGGTTAGATTGTCAGTTGTTTCCAATGAAGAAATCTCTGTTTGGTGGAACTGTTTGCATTCCTGTGGTTAGTGGTATAAGGAAATACCATGTTATGAAAAATTCCCAATTGTTTCCTTAAGGGCTCTTAGAGTTGCACAATCTTTTGATGGTTTTGTTTGTTAAAAAAAGAAATTAGTTACCAGCTCTTCAGTTTGGAACTCAAAATTCTCTTAAATATTTACTAGGGCTTTGCTTTTTATACTCAAGATTTGGATTCAAACCAGAAGTATATTTTCCTAATATACGCTGATCAGCAATTATAATATGAACAGTTGAAGAAGACTATATTTTCATTCCAGGAGGTGTTTCTTTGGGATATCCCATTAGTTGCTTGACTATCCATCATTGTGATTACTCATAGTTTCTGGATGCAGCTCTGAAATGTTGGTTCTCTGAGCGGGGGAGAGCTAGCTCTCAAATAACCAAGTGGCTTTTGCACTTTAATTCTCAAGAAGAGAAATGGTATCTCTAACACACAAATCCTTTTGTCCTACAGGCTGAAGCCCTCATTTAACATTTAACTTGTATTTTCAATATCCTGTTAGGATTTGTGTAATATATCTGATTTCTGACATATGCATTAATTCAGATGTATTCCAAATTTTTTTGAAGCTGCTCATATTCAATATTTGTCTTACTGCTGTCATATCTTGAGTTAAAATCCATCTCTCTTTCTAATTTATTCATCCAAGAATGTCTTTCAGTTATTATTTTCCCTGATCTGAGAGCTGGCTTTGAGTTGGTTCTTTACTGTGTGACTATTATCCCTTTTCAGATTTTCTATTTCCCATTCTTGATATGATCTGCATCCATTGTTACTGGATGTATAATTTTATTTTGGCTATAGAAGCATTTAATTAATGAATAAGAGCTGAGAATATGGCCTGAACAATGCTAAGTGCAGTGAAGCCGACTGCTGGCCAGTGCCTGTGTCAAAGAGTTTCTTGCCCATACTCAAGGGGTGGGTAGAGTGGGATGAAAAGACCCCAATGGATTAAGCGGAGTGAATTAGGTCATGGCACCAAATGTCATAGTAGTTTCATAATTGTCAAGGGGATTTTGTTGTTTGGGTTGTTGTGTTTTTTTTTTTTAAATAGAATTTTAAATTGGGGAGGGAAGAAGAGCTTGTGAAAGTGCATTGAGTGATACTAGGGAGAAGGGATGTGAAGAAGAAGAAAGGGATTGTAGCAAAGAGCTTGTGACAAAGGGCAGAAAAAAATCTGCTCAAAAGCATATGGTGTTTGGAGTGTCATGGTTCCTGGGTTCAGCTGTTTCCCCTCTTGCCTCCTTTTGCTGAGAGCTGTAAGGTCTCCAACTTCTCCAGTGCCCAGAGGTGGGGACACAGCCGAGCAAGCTCGCCATTGCTTACGTGGGGCTCTGCTGGGCCCATGGGAGTGAGGGGTACTGTGCAACTCTGGAGAGGGCTAACGTAGTGTTAAACACCATCATAAATGGGCACCTCTGTGTTCTGCCAACCAGTGCTATTGGACGCGGAGCTGACAAAATTGGGGAGAATATTAAATTTTCATGTCTGAGAGTGGTCTACCAATGCTGTCTAGAAACAGTAGCTGGTAGCCTGCAAGATGGGATCTCTTCTTGCGGGTGACGGCTACGCTTAAAATAACGTATCAGGAACTTGCATAGAAATAGCATTCCCTTATCTCTATCAGTGTGAAGTAGATGAAAAATAAACTGTACTCATGCCAAGAATAAACAGTCATGTTAAAGTGTTTAAATTCTTGACGCTGTGGAGGACTCCTGCTCTGACACGACATTTTGATGCCAATATGCTTTCTCCTCTTTCCCAGTCACTGCCATCGCTTTGTGTGCTCTGCCAGGGAGCAGTTGGCAGGACAGCAAAATAAGCAAATATGCTCAAGCCCCACGCAGAGCACCTGGCTAAAGCCAATTCTGTTCCCTAAATCTGTATTCCTATCAGGTCTAAAAGTAGATGAAATAGTTTTGTGGCTGTTTACCTGTGTTAATACTGAGTATAAGTACATTGTTCATTCCTAAATATGAACTTGCTGAAAATAATGCCATATTTATGGCAACATTTATTTTTCAAGTGAGCAAGGAATTGACTAACAAAGTAATTCAGGGAAAATAGACAATTTGAGCACACACGCTCACATTTTAACCATGGTTCTCTTGGAATTTTTTTTTTTTCCTTCAGAGTATCTTGTGACAATAATGTCTTAATGTTAATTTTGTATAATTCTACTTGCCTTCTTTTTGAGCACGTTGTTTTTTCAGAAGTCAATTCTTTACAGCTGAAATTCATAGAGAACATTGAGTAATTCAGCCTTCAGTGACAATGGGGAGTGGGATAGCCAGCCTGCTGAAATGTTGAAACTGGTGAAGTATTTGTAGTACAATATACTGAGAAGACCTAAATAGTAATGCTTGAGGGTACTGTATTGAAGTCATGGAAGAGTAACAAGGAGAAGCTGGTGATGGTTGAAAGAGGCTGTTACAACCTGATGAATAAAAATGGGTTAACAGGTTGGTGAGAAGTACCGTCTGTGCCTGATGGTAGGCTGAGCTCAGTGTTTTCACAATGCATAAAATGTCTAATTTGCAATGTATAGATCTTAAAAAAGAAAATGTAGCATATGTTTTGTATGCATGTATGAAATCAAGGAGTCTGGCCCCTGTCCCCCAGGAAATAACTGCTTTTCCTTGGAGGAGTGGCTGAGGGAAAAGGGAAGACGATGGAAGTAGGTTTGTCAGGTTTGATTGAAGATAACTTGTCTGAGAGATGAAAGATGATAGAAGCAAACAATGGCTATTTAATTTACTCATTTTATTTTCATGTTGGAAGATGAAGGCAAGACGAAAACCCGTCACTGCTCAGTGGTGGGAAAGGGTCAGAGCAAGGCAGTTGTTCCCTTATGAACTTTGCGCACCAGCAGTTGTCAGCCTTCAAAGAGTGGTATTGTGCTCCTTTTCCCGGCTCCCCACCAGACCGGAGCCTGCCTGCCCGGCAGCATAGCAGTTGCTCTAGAGTTCAACTTCTGCTGGGCTAGAACAGGAATTGGGGATTGTGGCTGTTTATGCTCTAGTGTAAAAATGCAGCAGGTAGGCTGGATTTTACTTTCTGTAACCCAGTGCGCATGAGGCAAAACGACAAGATTCCCAACTAGGTGCACTTAAATGAGACTTTCCTTTGAGATTTTTTTAATATGAAAAATGCGTTATATGATAACAAAGTAAAATGTAATTAAATGAAATATTCTGAAAAAAGAGTTCAAGAAACTAAATGTTGTGTTAATGCTTTCTTAAGTTTTAAGTGTACGGTATTATATTCCAGTAATATTGAAAAGCCTACCAGGAGTCAGTAATCTCTTTCATCTGTTTTACAGGTCAACTACATTACTAGAGCAAGGACAGCTGTGGAAAAATCAAGGTACCTAAAACATCTTATTGTCTGAATTCTTGGTTGTGTTCTTGCTTGTCATTTAGTGTAATGATTTTAAGGGAGATGAGGGGAACTGAAGCAGAAAACTGCCGCTTTAAAGTGGTTTTATTAAAAAGCACAGGCAAAAAAACCCCACAATAACTAGTGTCATTAATGTTGTGCAAAATACTTTTGTGGGATGAAATTGTACCTTAGCTTTGGTGTGTGTGCGCAAGTCTGAACAATACTGCATAATATTTGCTCTAAATATGTAATGGAACTTGTTACGTGTAAGGATATCGAAGTGTCCTGCAAGTTCCAGCCACAGTGAGGTGGATGTTACCTGTTTGTACGACTGGGTACACTGACCAGCTGATGACAAGTATCGTCAAAGATGAGTGAATGTGTTGCTTGCAGCTTTGACATTCATCATGGTAATTAGCAGACTTTGGCACGTTATATAACCATTACATGTACAGTTCTTAAAGATGCAAAAGGAGGAGTATGAAGACAGCAAAACCTGAGCAGTAGCCTATATTTTACAAGTAAGGAACAGGGGTTTTTCATACCTTTTTCAGACACTTCTGACTATTATGTCTTACAAGTGTTACTGTGGTATAGCTAGCATATATTGGGTTGTGGTCGTCATTTTGATAGTAATAGGCAGCAAACATCCTTGCAGTGCAGTCTTTTAGGGATTTTAGTGCCTAATCTCTTATCTGAAGTATTTTTTTTTTCTACCAGTGTTTTCTATAGCTCCCCAGTCCTCGATTAAAATAAGGCAGAGTGTTACAACTTATGTTTTCATGCCTGTTATGTAATTAAAAAGGCTATATTAAAATAATCCTGTTGCTAACACCTGGCTAGGATTCATTCTGGGGAATTTTTTTGAGTTGGAGAAAGTTTTTTCTCCTTCGTTTGCTGTGAAATATCACCTGCAAAATGCTACACATAGCTTGCAAGTGCAATGCTAGGAGGCAGAAGCAAGGAAGGAGTCAAAACATTTTTACTTTAGCAAAATGTAAAGACTTTTATTAATAAAAGCTTACTGCATACTTCTGTGCACTTCAAATTCAATAGTGCTGAGCTGCCTTCTTCCACTAAGAGGGCATGAAATTGTTACTTGTGATCGATGATGTGGTGAACTCTGGAGCTTTCTGCCCTGTTGAGATGTTAATGCTAAGTTTGCATATTTTTAGCTGTGCAGGTTGCTCATGCAACACATGCAAAAGCAGTTTACTATAAATAAGAGTCACAGTCTATATAGAAGTAACCTCTCAAATTTCTCCTTTTAATACAGCTTTTAGAGACAGGTTGTGTCAAGCATTTGTTTTATCTTTGTGATTGAGGAACAAAATAATGGATGTTTTGTTTTTGATTGGTGTCTTCAAAAGTGTGGAAATTTTAAAAGAAAGGGCAGAGCAACTTACAGTGCTGGTGAAAATGAAATGTGTCTAGTTCTTGACCTGCTGGTGGATAATTATGCTTATATTACAGGCGATGCAGAACTTCTCAGGTTAGTTATTTGCACAGAATTGAAAATACAGGAGAGAAATCCTGTCCCAGAGTAAAACAGCAATATTGGCAGTGACACATTCATCAATAATGCCTCTCATTTCAAGAAACAGAGTAATCTCTTAGTCTTGTGACTTTGCTTTAAGATTGTTCAGGTGATCACTTCCACCTTTAAATTGAAGTCTTCTGTGATGCTTTGGGTGTTTAAAATGCAAGTTGTTTTCCTGGAAACTTGGGAGACTGTCTGCTGTACATGGAGCCCCAGCATGGCTACGTTCCCTTTGGTGCTGGACTGGCCTCTCCTGCATGCTCCTGGTAAGATGAGAAGCTGGCAAAAAGCATAAAAAGGAATTAACGTGTGGCTGGAAAAAAGATACAAGGGAGTCTCAGACTTTTTATCTGGCGTCTCCAGTGCTGAAGGAGAGGTTTCTATCTCTGCCCAATTTAGACAAGAGATTTTACTCCAGACGTCTTTTTGCCCCTCACTGTGCAAAACCTGTCAGATCCTTTTCCTGACACTTTCTCCCCCGTCAGTCCCTCAGAAAGACTTCAAAAGAGATTTTTCCCTATTGCAAAAGGGACCAGANCCAAACTGCAGACTTTCCCAGCCATTTGAGAAAACACTGTTAATCGTTAAGTTTTAAAAAACTGTAGGATTGTTCTTCCTTCTTTGCAGTTGCTCTTTTGTGTAATATATCCCAAGAGTTTTGATTCTCTTCTGTCTGAAGCAGTCAGAATTCAATACTGTCTTTCTGATTAACGCATATTGAAAAGAAATGTCAAATTTTAAAAACTTTTCCATATGGGAAGGGTTTCTTTATTCATAATCTGTGTCACACTGTTCAAGCTGTAACTTTTTTCTTTAATGCATTTGGATCATCA
>VYZW01050699.1:456028-498779 GCA_013401315.1 Balaeniceps rex
CTAACTTTGCATGTAGACTGAATACGTTTTAAGTTTCTTCAGTGTAAAAAGTTTGCATTGGAATTAAACATCAGTTTTTTCCTACTAGTTCATTGTAAGTGTATGAATTTGTGAACTGAAAGAGGAAAAGGGCATTTTATAAACTTCACCTTTTTCTGCAAAAGAGAAAAATACCTAATTAAAAGAAAGAGCTGTTTGATATGCTTGTTTTGATGACATCTCCCTTGCAGGAGTAAATGGTCGCACAAAGCAATAAGGCTGTGTGCTGTGAGGATTTTTTTTCAGCTACTTATCATCCTAAGCAGGAAGAACTTGCATTTCACCAATTACGTATAAAGTTGCTGATGACCCGTGGATGTTTGAAAAGATAAGTAACTGTGGGGAAAAAAACCCCTTAATACTGATCTGTGTAAAAAATACCTTAATGATAATGAAATAGCTTTAAAGTGAAACAGATTTACTAGACCAGCTGAAAGGCATTCTCCTGCATCTGTCAGCTGTATACCAATTTTGTACCAAGGAATCATAAAATGAGGAAAGGTTACCAAAGAGGTCAGGCTACTTCCACGGAAACATTTTCTTTGACCAAATCTGTCCTTCAGGCTTTGGGGAGATACACTGTAGGTAAATTTATGCTATTCTCTTTAAAGCATAAAACACCAAATTTGCACTGTTCTTATTTTGCACACGTTGTGTCATATGGAAGAAAGCGTATGTTTGTAGGTGGGTACTGATAAGCTTGCNTGATAAGCTTGCGTGATTTAGAAAAGTATTCAAAAATCCTTTTGTCTTCACTGTAACTTAGTGTTGCATGTTTGCCATGAATCATGCCAATTCAACCCCAGGTCATCTAGCTGTTGTATAAGGTGAGCTTAAGTTAGTTTTTACTAAATACATTTCAGTGCAATACATTCAATACATTTTGCTGCAATAAACTCTGTATTGCAGCGAGTATAGCAAGGTGCTCATAGTGGGCTGATGGATGCAAGGGGTTTGTTGTTGCTTTAACTCAACTTTCAGCATGGACTGTTAAAGGATTTCTAGTGTAAAGGAGTGCTTTGCTTATTCACATGTCATGCTAACATTGAAATTTAAAGACTCTAGTACACATTGATGTCCAGAAGTGTGAGTTGTGTAATGCATTTGCTAACTTTTTGGCTCATTTTGGTTTCTGACAGCAATAATAAAATACAGAAGACAGTCTTTGAGATGTACGTTAGCTTCAAGCATTTACTGGGAGCAGGAGGGAAAGCATTATCGTTGCTTTAAAAATCTTTTATGGAACTTACTAAACACCATTTTCTCTTAAACTTGTTTGCTTTATAATAGTCTCCATGGATGTACATTTTCCTAATCAAGTAAATTTGTATTTTGATCACAAACCAAATAGAATTTGTCTGCTATGTTTCTGCTGTTCCTTCTCCCCTCACTTTTCCTCCTGCTCTATTCCCTGCATGTTGACATTTTTTTTTTTATTTATATTTTTTAAGGAATCAGACATGCATTTTCACTTAGTGTTTGTTATGTTAGCAGCTCCTGGACTTGGTATTCTGAAAGCTTGTTTGTGCTTGGTGACGTTTTCTCACAGCATATTTTAATCCACACTCACACTAACTGTTGTCAGATCTTGGTATTTGCTTGGTACCACTAGGTACTCGTTTCATACTATGTTGTATCACAATGCAGAAAATTAGCATGTAATATGGCTTGTTGACTGGAGCAATGTCAAAGACCCCTTTGCCTCTGAAGTTAGTGAGATGCATAGAAAAAACACATGCCAAAACGTACTGCCCATCGTGCTGTGTGAATTGCAAGAATTTAATGAGTAGGCTCTTGTTTTAAAATCCGCCATTTGCCATTTTTTCCCCCCTTGGTATTTGAAACAGCTAAGTGATCTCTTATGTGTTTCCTCGGTCTTGCATGTAGCTTGCTAGTGTTTTAGAGCAGTGTGCGTCTTGCATAACTTGAGATGTCTGCAATATGGCTGTCTGCTTGTGAATTATGTGCCTCTGTTGCAATCACTGTAAGTCTACAGTGCAGCCAACGAAGTCTAGAAAATGACTCACTTCATCCTAGAGAGAGACTTTAGACAATGAATTCAAATGTTATGTAAATATCTAAAGTTAGGCAAAAAGAATCACACTCTAGGACCTAATGAGTTCATGAACACAAATGTTGGACATGAAGATGTTAAGTTTCAGTAGTTCATACATAATATGAATGATAAATGACAAGTATTACTTTAGGACTTAGGAATTTTCCTTTCAGACTGGGAACTTTTAGATACTGGGCAACTTTGTTCCCAATTCAAATTCCGGAGAGAGAAAAACTTAAATCATCCCAAGTGACTCACAAATTATTTAACGATGAAGTACGAAATGTGGTAATTCACACACTGAACTCCTCTGGCAAGTTCAGATGGGTGCTGTTTATCCTTAACCATTATGTAATGTAAGTATTTCTAGGCATTATCAAGCACCTTCCATATTTCAGTAATTATTCCAATGTATGTGATAATTATTGCCTGTTCATTCATGTGGGCACTTTCTCAGTATGAGTAAATGCAACTTCCATGTGCTATGGCTGAATGTGAAAACCAGGGACTTTCTAAACCCCTTTTGCATTCTTTTAGTGTGAAATTCTTTGCTGTGTAGCAAATCTGAGAGCTATGTACCACTTAAAACCTCACTACTACTCACTCGTAAGTCTATTTTAGGATGTAAGTGGTACGCAGGCTTGGAGCCCTCTCTGCATCTGAATTTTAGCCTCAGTCACTTAAATTTATCTCCAGCTTGAAGCATTATGCCTGAATTTAAATGCTAAATCCTTAAGAGCAGAAGAATTGTGGTATTTATTTCTGGGACAAATCTTCCATGCTTTTAAGCAATGTATAGATCTGAATAGGTTTGCTGCACAAGAAAGAATTTTGCTTTGGAGAAGAAAAAGTAGAAAGAGAAGAGACTAGGCTGCAAACAGTTGTGTTTGGTTAGCCAGCTGGCATACATGCACCTGCAAGATTCACTTGAATGATTCCTATTTGTAGTGCTCAGCTGAGTTTTACTGATGCAGTGAAATTTACTCTGTTGTCACTTTTAATATTGGTCAAGATTTTCACATCCTTCTTTCAAATATTACTGAAAACTGAGCCTGAGAAACAATTTTGAAATCAATTGCTATTGATTTAATACCCATTCTAATAACTGTGGGTGGACTGAGAGTCATTTCTAAGCTATGTAACCTCTTGAGAGGCAGTGCTGTCACCATCCCTCAGTTTCCTGAAGTATCTTAGATTTTGAGGTAGGTCTAATAAAAGCCTTTAATCCCTCTGGGATTTTTAGATTAAAAACTTCACATTGTTTTGCTGTTTAAATATAGTTTTGACTTGTATTGCCCAATATTTAGGATAAATAATATAATAAGTAATGTATAAGTAAGATATATTAATTGTATTGCAGCACCTCATGTGAAAAGAACTAGCAGTCTTGGAGAGCTGGGCTATGTGCCTTGGAGGTCATGGGGTTGCTCAGGTGCAACTGCTGCTGTGTGCCCTTGCTTCCACCTCCCTCCCCAATGCCCTCTTCCCCAGTGTAAAACTGGACTGATCACATACAGAAACTGTCTGCCTATGTTTCTAATATATGAGAAAGTCAGGTTTTGCTGTGGCAGACAGTAAGCAATGTAAGAAATCATCCCCCAATGGATTTGCCCAATGTTGAGCAGCTAAAAGTGAAATTACAGGAAGAATGATGAGTGCTGTTCTTGCTTTCAAGCAGCAGCGGAACTATTCCTGTGACAATATAGTGAGATTACTTGCAGTCTAAAGTGTGCTATACTTCTGATCTAAAAAAATTGTGCTGCTTCTGTTTACACATTACTGAGTCATTGGTTTCAAGGGAGTAAAAAGAGAAGGTATTTTAAGCCATTCGTACAAATTCATACTTCCCAGTCAACCATAGGATTTGGATTTACTTTCCTTGGGAAACTAAAGTCCTCTACTTTTGTATATTCCAAATGATAACACTGCGTGCTTGTGTAGGTGTTTCAGAGATGATACCGATCTTCCTGAAGCATAGGTCTAAACTTTAGAGATCTATATTTAAAAAGGTAATGTTTAAATATTTCATCAATCTTGTTTGGTAAAAGAATATTGTTCTCATATTTGTTTCATTACTGTATGAACATAATATCACAGTCTTTTTTTCTGCAGATTGTTTTTCTTTCCACACACTGGTACTGCTTTCCACACTACTGCCTGTAGTTTTAGCAAACCTAATTTATTCAGCAAAATGTGCAAGATGGTGCTTTGGCATGCCTTTTTGTAAAGGGAATAGCCCTTCGATAGTTACTTCTTACCTTAGGTACTGGTCCTGAAAATTGTGAGGTGCAAATATTTTCTTAGTAGCGTTATTCTTCTGAATACCTGTGCAGTTTGAGAGGTTGCCCCTGGTTGAGGGGTCCAGCAAATCAAAAGGTGAGCTGACGTTACTAAAGATCAGAGGAGCTCTTTTTAACTGGGTGGTGTTGGAGCTGAAGAAAAAATGTCAGTAATATATATTAGAAGAGTCTTGCTGTCTGTGGCTTTAGCCAGCAAAAAGGAATCCATATGGATAATTTGGAATTTTTAAATGGGGGCTGGCTTGGGTTAAGGGAGGAAAAAATATGTTGTTTTTTGTTTTTTTAAATGTTAGAGGAAAAAGATGAGCTGTGCATGTAGCCTGGTGAGTTTATTCCAGGGTGGAATGAAATTTCCAGGCGCTCAGCAGGGTGGGGTTTGTGGATGTTACCCATAGCATCCTCCTCTTATATACCCTGTGCCTTTCCTGAAATCCCAAGGGTGGCATGAGGGCATTATATTGAAAGGAACAACTCTAAAAGGCTGAATTCTGCCTTAAGTTCTGGCTCTTCATGGCTGGAAGTGTTGGGAAGATTACTTACCAATAAGTATTAATTACCAAAAAGTCTTACTCTAGTATAGATGGAGCAAAGTCTCCAGCAACTTCATTGTAACAGTGCTGATCCCAAGTAAAAGTAACAGCTTTTGTGAAGTGCCCCCAGTCTGCCTGTTTGGCATCAGCCAAAGTAAAAACATCTTGGCAGAGCTGATACAGACACGCAGGTTTCTGAGACCGTCCCACCTTGTCTCTGCCAGTAAGTGACAGTTGTGTCCGTCCTGCGCGCTGAGCCCAGCTCTGCCGGCAGCTCCCCATCCCCGTCCCCCACTCCCACCGCCCTCTCCCCCAGATAACTTTATCCTCATAACACAGATACGCAGCACACTCGCACTGGTCTGGATTTCATTTCTTCTTCTTCGGCTTTGTGCGATCTCGCGCGCATTCCTAATGCGTTACCAACAGCCCGTGTCTCTGAAAGCACGGTGTCAGCTTTCAGTGGCAAAAGCCTGGAGAGGAAACAGGCCGGTTCCTCCGTCAGCAAACAGCTGGGCAGTTGTGGATGGAATTAATTGCTGATATACACTGGCTGTGTTTTTCTTCTCTTGTAATTTCCTTTGCAGCTGCGAAAGGCAAGTTTTTTAGGCTTTGAAAACAGTGCAAACCTCAGCGGTAGTGATGCAAAAGTACTGAAATATGTACACTTACTAGGATTTGCATACAAAATAAAACCTCTCCTAAGCTGTAACAGCCAGCACTGTTGATGTTGGTATTCAAATTCCAGCTGCACCTTCCAAAAGTAATTTCTGACTTTGGATTTCCAGCTTGAAAAATCTGTTGGGGGAGATTTGGCTTTGTAAAAGCAACAGTCAGTATTTTCTGAAAATAGAGTCTGAAGTTGAGTGTTGAAAGTAATCCGTTCTGAAAATGGTTGTCTTCCATCTATAGTCTTGGAGCTGTTACATCAAATGGACTGATGCTGCTTTAGCCAAATGTGAAACAGTCGAGTTGCTGAAAGTCATGTTCCAGGCCAGCAGTTAAGGGAAATTTATCACGGGGTTGGAAAATACGCGTGTTATCAACAGGGCTGCATGTCTGCCTCAAGGCTTCACCCAGCCCATAACAATGCAAAAACAAACCTCCCATCACAAATCAAAAAATGCTGTCAAAAGTAGGTTCTGAGCACTAGCGGTGTCAGAAGCTGCATTGTGCTGGGTTTAGTTGTAAAATCAGTGGAAAAATGTGTAGTATCTATTTTTGAAGATAAGATTTGGTTAGCTTCCACCCTTTAAGTCCCACAGATATTTTTCCCCTTGTTTATTAAACTGTTATAAATGCACTTTTGTTTTATGAAATTGTTACACCTCCCCTACTAGCAGGCTTATGCTGCCATGCAATTTACTCAGGGGAACATCTATATGCTCTTTTGCCAAAATAACTACAACTATCCTAGGGATTTTACTGATACTCAGTAATTGCATATCGTATGTTTATAAACAGTCTGATATGTAGAATGTTTATTTAAACAAATGCTGGAGAAAGTTTTTGATGTTTTAAGACCTGGTCCTAATGACCAAATAAATGAAGTTGTACAAATATGCTGAAAATGTCCCCACCAGCTTGTGTTGTGCAATTACTTCTACCACAAGATGAATATTTCAAAGGTCCCACTGAAACCAGGACTATTATTTGTGGTAAGAAATACTGTGCAGAGTGAGGAAGGGTTGACAGACCAAGATCTTTTTTTTCTTTTTTTTTTTAAAGTTACGCAACTCTTGAAATGAGCCAGGCTTTCAGTCACAGCACCCGCATCAGCCAAACTCTTGCAGAGACTGCTGCAGAGATCTGTGTGACTGTACTTGCAGCAAATACAAAGGAGTGCATCCTAGTTTTTTAGCCTTTCATGCAAGGGATTTCCGCTGCAAACTTGCATCTGTCAGGGCTAATAGCGTGCAAGGAGACACCAAACCAAGCCTGGCTCACGTGGCACGCAGGAAGTTCAGCTGTAGTAACTCAATTGTAAATCTGAGCCAGATTCAAGTGTGCTGAAACCGTGGCTGCTAGTTGAAAGAATAAAGGCTGCCTTTTTCAAAGTCTTCTAGTTTTTATAGCTATGCAAATGTTAACTATTACATAAGTCGTATGCTATACATATGTACATATGTGCGTACATATATGTATGTTCATATTTTATTTTAAATATACCTGTATCATAGGCACCCTGTCCTGTATATGTCACGCTAAGTACTTTTTTGGCAGGTAACAGAAGTTATGGAAACAATTAAAATTCCTGTGCAACATTGGATTACTTACTTGTTTGGAAGAGTGGGTGGTGTTCCGGGGAGGGGAAAAAAGGCAGATCTGTACTTTAAAACCAAAGTGTAAAAGCTTTCTGGGGCGTTTTTACCAGAAGGTCTTTTTGTCAATTTGTGTTTTGGCAGAAAGGTCTGAATATCAGGAATACGGTTCTGGGTTTTGTATTCTGGTGTATCTTATTAGTAAATATTTAAGAAATTATAGAGCTGCAGTTGTTTTTATGGCCAGTAACCAACTGTGTCCATTTCAAGGCACTAAGCAATGTATGAGAACAGTGCTCTTAACTGCCCTGTAATGCAAGAAGTTGTTAAAGTTTAGAAACGGGTTGTTTTCTGCTCTGGCTTCATGTTATTTCCTAGCTCACTTTAATCTAGTGCCTGTCTGACTGAGAGATTAAAAGTGGCAAAAAACCCGACCAGTTTTTAAGAACTGATATTGTAGCTGGGCAATTTAATTTCATCCAACAGTGAATATCTTGATCCAGACAGTCTGCAGCTGCATTTTCCTATGGGTTACATGACAGGTTGGTGGCATGATTTGCTTTGCAAACCTGTAAATGAGTTCATGTTTGTGAATCTTGTAGCTGTGGTTTTTTTCTCCACCCTTTTCTCATGAATAAACTTGAAAAATATTTAGGACAAGATTTCTCTGGACTCACCACATCTGATGATATCTCTTTCAACTATGGTCTTTGTATATATGTACTTCTAAAACAATTGGGAGATGTGGTGCAATGTGCTTCCTTGGAGGGAGGAACACTGTTAGTAAAGATTACTAATTCTGTGAGAAGAGTCAACCACACAAAATGCTAATACTGTAGCTGGGAGGGGTCTGTGGCTTTGGTTCTTAACTCCCTTGGGTTTTGCCAGTGACTTGGAGTAGAGAAGTGTTCAGTCAGTTATGGTGAAACATTGACAAGATTTTAATCTTCCTGACAACTATATATCTCAGCATACTAATAAGTTCAGTGTCTTAATCAACCACCTGACTTGCTACATGAAGTAATTACATGTAATTAATAAATATTTCAAATTGTTTTGCGTGTGACTTACAAGCCTTAGTTGACTAATCAAATACGCGATTTGGCAGTACTAAAGCTCGAGACATCGTTGCATGAACTTTGTGTAAGAGTGGGTTCATTCAATAAAAAAATAAAAGGAGCATTAAAGAGCCTTTTATTCCTGTCATAAAGATGCTTTGTGCTATTGCCGTTGTGTATTTGACAGAATGGTTGGGGATGGATGCTGCAGAAAGTTGTCTTGTATTTTGATGGTCCTCTATTTCAGACTTGCGTGATTTGTATCTTCAACGTCGTGACATGACTGGTGAGTTACAGTTTCTGTGTTTGAATGGGGTTTTCCAGTGTAGTTAGTATCTGCATAATCCATAAATCAGTTACTCTGTGTTTGCCTCAGTTGTTCTGCATATTATGGTTTTTTTGAGGAATATGTGATCTGACTTTGCTTCCACTTAAGTCAAGGAGAACGCCAGCCTCGACAGGACCAGGGTCTGGGTTTCGAGTATATGCTGGTGGCTAAAGTGAGCGCAACCACATCAGGCACGGGGTTGATCGTGCTGTGGTGCAGTACCATGATTTGCTGTACTGGCCTTTGAGGTTTTAATTTTAACTCGATGAAATAAATCAAATACGTATGGCTTCGTTTTGTGTGTAGTTTTTTTACAGCTGAGCAGAAATAGGTAGGTGATTTTGATTTCATTTGCAAGATACATTTTAACATGTGGCTCTAAAATGCAGCGCAGTACTGGTCACACAGTTATAGCAATAGTTGCACTGTAATTCCCTATCTCAGTTTATTGTATCAAAGTAGTTAAACTTCTGTGAGTATATGTGCTAATGGACTTTTATCATCTGTATAAGTACTAGCAGGCTAGATAGTCTCCTGTATCAGTCATTGCAGCAGGAGATAATAGAGTAGCCTGTTCTCATTTAAAGCTACATAAGAATACATGAAGCAGCCTTCATTAATGTGTACTATTATGGCATTGAATGTCTTAGATTACATCAGATAGATTTCTTATGATAAACGTTTTCTGGTGTCAAAAAAACAAAAAAGGCAAAGCACCCAAGCATTTTAAAATACATGAACTTGAACTGGGAAGAAAAGATGAAGAAAAAGCTTCTAACTTTTAGTAGGTTAATCATGCTTTCAACATCTGGAATTAAGGTTTTTCTTAAATGCAGTTTTGAGATATGCAGTATTAATCTCAAAGTCTTGCGAGGGCACGCAGAGCTTAGCCTAGGAGTCAGATACTCACTTCTGGCATTAGTTATTTGCATGGTTTCCACATTCTGGCACTCCACTCCGTTTCCTCGCCTTGCTGAGCACTGAAAGGGACATAAATTGACAGAACTAGATTTTTTCTGACTGGTGCAAGGGAAGCAGCATGAAAGATAAACTTTAACCTATCATCCTGTCAACAAATTTGCATTGTTATAGAAGTAAGAATTTATATATCGTGGAGTCAAGAATAGTATGCAGGGACAATGCATTAAGATAAAAAAGAAAGTGCATATTTGAAGTTATGTTTTTCAGCCTAAAAATAGGAGCTAAGCATCCCACTATCTGATTTGCTTTTCCATAATTTTGCCATGAGAAAAGTTCGGAATATTTTCACTGGCCTAAAGCAAGGAAGTTCTAACTACAATAAAAGTTGAACAAATTAATGGGAAAATTATAGAAGAATTTGGCCTATCACTGTAGTTTGGGGATGGCTGACTTCTCTTAGCAGTCTATACTGTGTCTTCAGCATGCCACAGTTCCTTGGGAAATTTCTCTCCCACTCATCCTTTATTAAGGCTAATGGGAGTCATGTGTTTGTGTCAGTGGGAAAGCAGACCCTTACAAATCTTTCTGGTAGATTTGGTGGAAACAGAGCTCACGTTCATTATCGCTGTGTTCTGGGCAGTTGGATGTCTCATTAGCAGGACGTTAATGATGTTCAGTGCACTTCTTTATTGGACAAGAGGATGTGGTGAAAATGTAAAATGAGTGACTTCTCGATCTTATCATTTCCTATATTGCTGGATTAATGTCTGTCTGTTGTGTCCTTTCTCCCATCCCAGTACTTAAACACTATTACCTGTAACCTGGTGGATGTGATGTTGTGACACTGGGGGTGCTCCAGCCCCACTGTCGGGCCACTCTGCCATGAGCCCACACCGTGGCTTCCCTCTCCTGGGAAGCTTACTACAGCTCAGTAGCAACCATCATATTTTCAATCCTTCTACAATGTAAGGCAGGGAGCAGATCATAAACATTGATCAGGCAGGAGCCAAATTTTAGCCATGGGACTGTCAATGCAGTATCTTTATAGTGATAGCTGCCTGCGGAGGGAGTAAACGTGGTTTTGCACACATCTGCGGGGAAGGGCCTACGGGCAGCGATGGGCAAGAGCCACACCACTGCTTTGCTGAGCAGATGTTCCTGCAATCTGCCTGCTAACAAAAACAAACCCACTATCTCCCCACTGAGTCGTGGGGCGGGCTGGCCCCCTGTGAAGCTGAGCCCTTGGCCAATGTCCTGGTGGGAATTTGCTTCCCCTCAGGAAACGCAGGCTTTCAGTGTTTTATCTCGCTGAGGCGACCACAAGAGAACAATAGGCTATTAGAGCATTAGAACAAGGCGGGCTGCGACTGACCCTCTTGTTTCTTCATTGTGCAGGCGAGGCTAAAAGGAGAGGTTGGCTGCCCTCAGAGCTAAATTGATGGCCAGTGTGTGGGGGCCTGGGCTGGTGGTGGGTGTGAGGTGAGGGTGGCCGTGAGGGATCATGGAGGGCTTCCCCTCGGGACTGCCCCCTGTGAAAGAGAAAGAAATAAGCATAGGAACAGGGTGTTCGCAAAGTAAAAGTGTTTGGTTTGTTTGGTTTTTTTCCTGGTACAAAATCTGTCTTCTTTCGTTCTTCAGCTTTTAAGACGAAACTATTATATCATTGGTTTTTGTCACTGTGACTGTAAGAGTGGCTGGAAATGGCTGAATGGCAGGTGAAGTGTCCAGTCACAAGCAAAAAGGTGCTGGCCTCCCCAGTTCTATATGGAATGGGACAGGCAGGCTTTCACCTCCCGTGCAGAGTCTGCAGACCTGATGTTATCTTGAATACAGCCTGTGGAGCCGTCGTCCTTCCTGAGACGGTGCACATCTGTAAGCAGTCAGATAAATTATGCCATTGATACATCAGAAATTAGAGTCAAATTTGCTGTACTAGGAGTTTGTTGTTTCAGAGGAATAAGGATATAGGGGAATGCTTTAATCTACAAACCAGATACTCTCTGGCTACATGTGCCATTAGTCTTAAAGGTGCACTTATATTAGAAACATTCTTATTTCAATGCTGGTAAAACATGTAGAGCTGCAGAGTGGACACGCATTTTGAGGAAAGTCAGATGGGTCACAACATTCAGATGTTTGCCCATAGCTCCTCCTCTGTAAACAGAAACAAGTTTCTTAGTCCCTCAGCTTTCACTTGCACACATACCCTTAACAACAAAAAATGAAATCAGCCCTCCCGATGACATTTCAGACTGTCTTGGGTAGAATTTTCCTGCCTCTGTGGCTGGAGGAGGAGCCCATCCAGTACGTGAGTTATTTGTAGATCAGTTGATCTTTCCATGATGAGAAACAACAAGGTGATGAAACTAGTTTTCTCTTCTGGACTGGTGTACCTGTCACATGCTGAGAATTTTACGTATTTTTTTTCTAATGTGTTTTTCTCAAAATGTGTAATAATGAAGAATTGTGCCATTCCCTTTCTGGGTAGTTGTCTACTCATTATGTAAATGTGTTCCCCAATGCCCTGATTGGAAGCCTGCTGGAAGCTTCCTAGTCAGTGCCCTCACTGCAGCTCTTGGGTTGCATCCGAGGGTCGAGTACTGGAGACTTCGCCATCAGTTTGATGGAAGCAAAATGGGATCTCCATGTGGGAAGAAATATTTAATAGTTATGATGTGCACCTCTTTTTTTTTTATTTTTAATCAGTTGAGAAAAAACAGGCGATGGCAGCAGCTGTGCCATGTGAGCGAGTGTGTCATGAGCCTGCTGGGCAAGGCATAGTGAAGGGCATTATTCCGTTGGGAGGTTGGCACTGGCCGTGGCCCTCCAGAGTTGCCACAAAGGATTTTCTGTTCAACATCTAATGCAACAAGCACATTCATATGTTTGCAGAGGGTTTCCATGGAAACCATGTAAACTGTGATGCTAGCAGACAGAGGCAAAGGTTATACTATTGTAGCGGCCCTTTTGTATTCTCTTTAAATGTTTCAGAGCAGCTATATTTCTCAACTGATACTCTGAGCCTATGTAACAATTTGTTCAGATTTTTGTTTTGTTTTGGCCTTTTTTTTTTTTTCTCTTTGACTGAACATTTGTCATGGTTGTACTGACGAGGTCAGATGAGCTGCAAGAATAACAATGAAAATGTGGTTTTAACTTTTTTTTTTTTACATAGAATCACTTGAATATCATGACTTGAATTTATTTCTTTTTGTTAGTGATAATGGTGCAATTGGAAGTGGAAGAACAGGGCACAAAAGAAAAAAAATTCAAGCTAGTACTGGTACAGTTTGCAATTCTGTTGAGTGCTTTTATTGCTGAGGTAGAGCTAACTCTTTCAGGTCATCGTTCACTGGCACTTGGGGAATTTTGAACGCTCATCTCCTCTCAGAAGTGCGAACCTATGCTATTTATAGATAGCTGGCTAGCCTTTAGTATACTTTGAGAGTTCTTGCTGTTTTTAAGTTTGTACTACAAGTTTAGATTTCCAAACCTATCTATTGCTTTGTTCATGTTTCAGGAAGTGCTATCACCATGGGCACAAATGCTACTTATTATTAAAAGCAAGAGAAGTATTGGCTCTTCTGTATGATTATCCGAGTTCCCATTTGACTGTCCATGTTTGCAAAATTGTGCTTGTTCATAGGTTCAGCTTAATTATCGTGGGAGGCTTTTTTTAAATGACTGAACTCAGTTCTGCGCTCGTGTCTGGTCTTGTGCTGCATGTCAGCAAGAGGTCCAGGTACCTGCTGCTTGTTCACCTGCTGCTCTATGACAATGAGACCTTACCTGATCACACTGTGCATGTATTCAATTCTGCCACTTAACTTATGAACCTGTTGGTTACTTTAAGCCAAACTGGGTACAAAGTTAAGGAATAATTCTCTTACACATTACAAAAGTTGATATCTGGTTAGAAGAGAAAGATGTAGGATTTTGATGCTGAGGTTGAACAGTGGTAGAAGTCACTCATTCCGTCTGATCATAGGGCAATGACTAAAAAAAAAAAGTCCAGTATAAGTGTACATAATTGATGGAACTTGTGATCAAGTTTGCAGAACCAAGAGATAATTTAAATTGTCAATTTTAAAGTGTTTTATACTTTGCTGCAAAAAGTACAAAAACCTCTTGGGTGTATAAGATGTTCCCATGTAATACAGATAAGTAACCTAGAGGCATTAATTGCATTTCCAAACAACGTAGTTTTGAAAGCATTCACAGTTGTGCTGTCACAACACATGAAGCAGCACTTAGTAATTACTTTTTTGTGTAAGTCCCATACAAGGATAAAATAGCTGACTTGGAGTACTTACTGTTGTGGGCAATAGTTTCTAATACAGAATGAAAAGGTGAAATGCACTGTTAGCTCAGGATAGCTGTTGACTTACTTTTGGGCAGCTAGGCATGCCCATAACCTGCTGTACCATGCCAGGAGGGGCCAGGAAGGAATGGATTTTTTTGTTTACTTATTTATCTTTCTCTCTCTTGTGTTTTGTTATTTAGATATCAGATGTATAATTATTAAAAGTTTGGTATCCAATGCCTCATTAATGTGACAGTTACAAATAACTTTAAAAAAATAAATCAGTTGGAATAGCTCCATCATTTTAGTCTTCTAGAAACCATTAGTCTGCTAGTCCAATATCACCTGATTACAAGCAACACTTCGAATATAACATGAAAATGAACACAGGCTAGACATAACAAAAACTTATCTTCAAGTTTCATATAGCATAATTGTATAATTGCATTCTGTGAGAGACAGGGGTTGTGCACCAGGTAGGAGTGTTTCTCATAATGAATTCCAGCTTTCTGAATTTGAAGGCAGAAGTCTCAGGAAAAAGTCTGTTCATATAGCACAAAACTTTACATGCTTTTCATCACTTCTTCCTGACTGCTTTGAAGTACAAACTCTGATCAGTTTTGATAACTTATCACAGAGAGAGAGCATAATACTGATGAGGCAGGCAGAAATCAAAATCCCATAGCAATTTGCCAGAGAATTAAAAAGAACAAAACAAAAAACCCACAGCAACCTACAAATGGCATCTTAAGTGCTTGTTCCAATGTATACTGGAAGCATCACTCAATAATTAAGATGAAAAAAACCCAGAAATCCAGCTATCTCCCTGCCCAACATAATGTGATGTATTGTTCTATCTTGCTAATTTATCTTAAAAAAAAAAAAAAAAAAAAAAAATCCAAATATTGCCCAACTCCAAAAGCAGCATCCACTGCTACTCCTCCAGAAACCTTTGAGACCAGACTCCTGAGACCAGATTTGTCCTGCAGATTCCGTTTTTCCTTTTTGGATTAGAAAATGAGTTCCAAAAAAGATGCCGTGCGTCTGCGTCCCCACTGTGGCTAATGCAGAGCTCTGGCTGCCCTGGGTCAGTGTCGTCCTCCACGTCTGTGGAAGCTGTCGTGAATGAGCCTTTGGCAGGACTCTAATCACCTATTATTCAGCACTTGATTTATCAAGCTTTGTACTATTTTTCGGCATGTTATTACGTTAGTGCAAAGACCATTAATTCCTTGAATAGTGTTAGGTTTTTACAGATGGTTCTTAAAAACCACCCAACACATAAGTGAACAAGATAACTGAAAGAAATAGAAAAGATGTAATTTACTTTCACTCCTCAAGCAGATGTAATCTATAGCCTCAGACATTTTTTGTATCATCAGTAATTTTCTTTTGGTATAAACTGAAATACCATGTTTCCTTAGGATGATTTCCATGAGTTATTCAAATATTCAAAAATAAGCGTCACCAAAGCTCAGAACATAATGTCATTTTTACAGCAATTGTTAATTGATTTTTGAATAGGTTGGGTTTGATTCATAATGATATAACTGAGAGAAAAATTTGTCCCCACATCTCTCTGCACTCAGACTCTGAGCTCCATCCCATAGGTAGCATATCTGATACTTGCTTTCAGTATAAACATAAGCAGGTTTAATTGCAAACAGACAAATATCATTTTCAGGCCAGGTTTACAAACAAGCTTTGGAAATTCAAATAAAACAACTTTTATGTTATGTTGTCACTTTTTTTGTCATAATACATTATATTGAAATAGTTTTATCTAAGAGACAGATCCATCTAATATATTTGTTGGCTTCAGAATATTCTTGAAATTACAAACTAAAAACCATCAGAAGTCAAAACTGGAAGAATTGTTCAGGGAAGCACTTGAGGGAGAGTCATGCTGCACGTGTGACTGATCAAAGGCTGCACGTGCCTTCAAAATTATAACCAAGGTCTTCGCAACTGGACTTCCGAGTCGCGTGTTCTGCGACTCATCCAAGTGCCTGGTTTGTTTCTCCTCTAAGAGAAACCATGAAGAAGCATTTCTTCGCTTGCGTGACAGTACTTTAGTAGAAAGTGTCTCCTGAAGCTATCTGTGGTGGATGGTGTTTGTTTGTGCCACCTTGGCTGCTAGGAAATTCTGTCCCTGGTACATTGGACTGGCTCCTCTTTAGACATGAAAATCTGCCAGTTTTATTCACGCTTCATGTAACTCCTTAGGACAAAAGAGAGGACGGTTTAAATCTCAAGAAGTGTTCAATGTCAGGCTGGTTTTACATTCTAGAAACAACCATTGCAGATGTTTGCAAGTCCCCAGGATTTTTTTGTAGCATGCCAGGATGCATCCATGCTCTGTGATACTGGTGTAGTTTGTTGTGGAATGCCTTTTATTTTATTCAGACTTTCAGTGCTTACAAGTGATCTTGGAGAAGGACAATTATGGGATAAAAGTAGGTAATTGCTTGCTTGCACTGGAAAATAATAGTAATCTGATTATGAAATATTTATATATTCTGCTTTTGACTTTTAAAAAACTGCTTTTTCTACTGTGCTTAATGCTGACTCACCATACCCCTCACTGTGTGTCCTACTAAAGCTTTTGTTAGTACATCTTCAGGGCTTGTTCAGGGATGGACTGGCTACTGCTCTGGGTACAGCTGCCTCTGTTCAGTGCTGTGGTTAAGTCCAAAATGACCCTCTGACTTCAGACTGGCTTGCTTGAAATTCAGTGGAGTACTTTTCCATTCCTGAAGGTGTAGTAGACCTCTGGCTCTCTAAATTCAGTTTTCTTTGCTGGTACCATGAGCAAAAGGTGGCAGAGACGAGAAGCAGGTCAAATGCAGGCCAGGTCAGTTGAAATTAATGTACATATTTATATAGGTTAAACTTTGACTGCAGATGAAACTTTTTTTGTATTTACTAGTTAGGTAGTTTTTTGGGGTTTTTAATTATTTTGAAGCAAGCTGAAGACAATATTAGCCAAGTGGGTAAACACAGAAAAAGTGTTGTTGCACCACCATAAATCCTATGGATTTCCCTGGGAAGGATAATTAAAGCAACATGCTTTGAACGCAGCTAATTAAGTAGCTGCCTTTTAAACTTTCAAGAATGAGGGCCTGGCTGCCCCCTGAACGTCCGTGTGGCCTTTCTCTGCTCCATGCTTTCCCCTGCCGTCCTCCCCCAAATTATTTTTAACCTTGATCTCTTTGTGTATCCAGTTGAGACCCTAGCTTCATGGAGAGGTGTGCTGGCACAGCTAGGAGATGGCATTTTGAGAGGTGAAAGACAATGAGTTGGGAGGGGCAGGGTTGCCTCGAGCCAGCCAGGAAAACATGAAAAACTGTAGCATAAAGGCGTGCTTAACTTAAGTCCTCTAAAGATGATAATTCTGTACGTAGTAGACATGAGACCATAACCTCAATCAAATTCTGCACGTTTGTTAACTTTTTTTTCATGTTATGTTTTAACATATATTAACATTTATGTTTGTGAACGGACCAAGGAGGGGAAAAATTGTCCCATGTGTTAAAGCAAAACTAATTCTGGTAATGGAGGGCAAAAAGCAAGACCCTTTGGAGACTGAATGAGGTGAGAAAAGACACTGTTCGCATCATTTGGGAATAGTGATTTACAGGTTTTTGTCCCCTGTGCCATCCCATGGCTGATATAAGCTGTTAAAGTCCTACCAACAGAGCCTTCCCTCTACACCTCAATTTGAAGTTTGCTTTTTTGGGAGTATTTACTACAGTAAATGTGTCGCTTTTTTCCTCAAGATGCCTAGGTTTTTTCCCCCCCATGCTTCTCATGGCCTATCAGTGGCAATGTGCCTGCTGCACAGTCAGGCCTGGGCTTGGCTGGCATAATTTGTCTCTCACTTTCATTGATCCCTAAAATTACTATTTTTAAATTACAACTAAAAACCTTAAGACAACCATAACATTCCCACTACGCCTGTTCTTCATATGTGAAATCAGTATATGCAATTGTGTTGTTTTATCTGAAACATTCTTAGTTTTTGACTATAACTATCACAAATCAGCTTTTTTGAAATGCTCTTGTTTTCTGTTTAATGTGAGAATGTATGTATAGGTCAGTAAAATGTTAAAATTCCTTTTTTTGAGAAGCTAGTGAGTTTATTTTGACATGGTCAAGCTGATATTGGTGTATTAATGTGACTTGTGTTATTGCTCCTAATTTAAAATTCATAGTAGAGTGATTCAGAGATCCCAAGATGAACTGGGGGGATTCATGCAGGGTGTGGTGCATAACATAAATAAAGATACAGTTTGTCTTGAAGACTTTATGATTGCAGGCCTGGCACAATTTCATCTTTTCTTCAAGTCTCCAGTTACAAATGTCCCCACAGAGATTAGCTGTTGGCTGGGTTTCCCATTCCTTGCGTACAAGTTATGGAAGGCGTTGAGCTGCAATTCTGTATGGTCAGTGCGTGGCAGTGGTCTTAAAAGGGGTCTGCACTGAGCTGTCAGTAGTGGTAAAGGTCAGGATTTGATGTGAAGAGGAGGAACTCCAGGGGTTTGGGCTATAAAAAGGTTTGGCTGCATGCTGCCGTACGTGAGATCAGTTGTTCGTGTAAACATTTGTAAAATCCAGCAGTTGCCTTGTGTCGATCATCTGGGTTGCCCACCATCGCAGCCTCTGACCTTCCAGCAAAACCCAGGAGGCAGCTGCTTTGGCTGTGACATTTCTCAGGATAATCAAACTGCCGTAAATCAAGAAGGCTTTTGATGTGCCCTGGGATCAAGAGTTTTCCCTGCTATCTAATGTCACGCATTGTACCAGCGACCAAGGAGGGCTCTTACAGGTTGCCGGGAGTAGCCCTCTTTACTCCAAATGGTGTTTTCCAGGTTGGTGTAAATCAATGGGATTTTTAAAAACGTATGTAACAAATTTGGTCCTTCTACTCCATAACTCTGTGTAGATCTGCATAAAGAGTGAAATTGTTTTCCCTCAGCATCTGTGCAGTTTAGAGGAAGCCCAAGAAAAAAAGTCACCAGAGGAAGTTGGAGGCTTCACATTGCAAGAGAGGGAGAGAAAGAGTGTTGCAAAATGTAAAAGGTTTTGACTGCAATCGGCTTTTCCAGTTGCGTGTTTTTTCTCACATATAAGTTCTTAGTTTATGTTGTGGAGGAACCTAGGTTTCATCTTTTTCAAAGGATTTAGGGAGATTTTTCAGCCATTGCTTGTGTATGTGTGGGGGTTTTGTGTTTGCGTACTTCCATAACTTACTACGGATAAGTACTAACAGAACATAATATTTTTATTTAGCTCTCTGTCTACTGACTCATGAAATATTTTTAGGTAATCTATACACAAGTGATTATGTAGATAAGTAGAGACAAGTCTTTTTTTTTTTTTAAAAAAAAAGCTTTTTATTGTCTTAAAGTTGCAATATTTTGGAAAATACTACCTCACTTTTTCATTACCAACATCCCAGACATCTCTGAAACTAGATGAATTCAAAATACTGTCCTTCTCCCCCCGCCTTGTGTTCTACTCTGTCTCTTTGCAGCATGAATAAGAGCTGGGTCATACGAACCAAAAGTTGAAGCTGCTTTGGTGTTGGAGCATTTGTGCTTCATCAGAATCCTTAAAACCAAAAAAGAGTAGTTATTCCTATTAAAAACTGATATTTGTGTCTTATGTCTTCATTTCTGGTTTTCAAATAAAACTGAAATACGCATTTGGGGTTAAAGCTCCTTGACGTTATTTTGAGGGGTTCCCTGGCTTAAGTAAGATCAAACACAAATAATCTGATTTTTGCTCTGCAAGTATAGTTTACTTGTATCCCATATTGATACTAATTCTGCAGGGTATCAGTTAGCGTCAGGAATCAATAAAGACAGGACATTAATACCCAGTAGGTGCTGAGATCACTGATGGATTCTTTGAAATATGTAAGTATTTGTTAACAATATTTATGACTCTTGTTCCAAGCATCCAAATGGGTTTGACGTGGGTGGGTAAATGCTGTCATCTGTAAAAGAGGGGTAACAAAACAGGGTCAGCAAGAGCTGAAATGCACCGCCAGTCCGGGAGAGCCCATCAGGGCTGTGCTGACCCGTGAGCCGGCTCCGCAAAGCGGGCTGTGCTGCTGGGAGCTGCTCCGGAGTGCCTGGACCTTCCTGTGGTCCCACAGCCTGCTGGTATGCTGGAGTTACGCACGAGTTCATGTGGTTTCATCATCTAGAACTACTGTTCAGAGATTATTTTAATGTTTAATGTTTTAATGTATGTTCTTAATATACTTTTAAAAGTGATTGAATTTGGATGGATAGTTTATTCTCGATAATGTCTAAGCTTCAAGGTGGCATTGGGAAAGAGCCAGTGCTTTTATCTTCATTTGGGTTTGCCAAAAGAAACCACTTCCAGAGGAGACTTGACTGAATTCTTGCAGGTTGAGCGCTCCTGCTGCCCGTGAGCTGGCTGAGGGTGGTCATGAGCAAATGCTGCACCCAAAGCAGTGGCACTGCCGCCATCGCTGTGCTGGCTGGCTCCTCTGCCAGAGGTCTTCTGCATTCAGATCCTTCTTTGTAGAAGTCCTAAATGCTGTAAGGGAATACAGCTTCAGAAAGTTTTCAACTTGAAAATCTGCAGCAATTCATGCTGCTGTGGTCCTCACCGAATCCTCTGGAGCAGCGGAGATGGGAGGGGGTTTTCTGTGAGCAGCAGGCGAATTTTTACCCTGGAGCAAAGTGGGAAAGAGCAGAAAAATGCTGAAGGGGGGGAAGTAACTTCTGTCGTCATTTTTCAGTGCATCTGTGCTTTGTTTGAGAGCAGCTTTTTGCATATGCCATAGGGAGAGACTTTCTTTTCCTTGGCAGCTCCTGTACATCTCCTTAGCCTTCTGCTAGAGGGATGATGCTCCTCCCAGACAGCAGTCTTGCCTTTGGATAGAAGCAGGTTATTTAAGCTTGGTATTTGGATATTTTTAAGTGATCTCATATCCCGTGTGTGACATTTTAATTTAATGCTGCTGTAGAAAAACAGCTTAAAGCAAGAGTTACTTACATTCTCATCACAGAGCTCATTTTTACTGTGCTTTTTCATGAACTTCAGTATAACATAGAAGATGAAAGAAAAACAGAGGAGAAGTGGGTGTGAGGTAGGACTGACACGCTTTTCAAGTCTAGTAAGTACAGAAGCTATTTACAGTTTACCAAATAATTTCATTTATTAGCTGTTCTGGTGTTTTTACTCGATTTAAAGGAGGTGACTTTTTTAAATTGCCTTGGAAATAGTCTCCATCCATGGACTCCATACCATTTCATAGGACCACTCACCCTGTGTGCCTGTGCAGAGGTGACAGCTGTCAGCACTCAAAAGTGCAGCTTAATGTTGTTTCAACATATATGCATACACTTACATATGCAAATAAGATGTACATATGAGCAAAATATAACTCAGCTTTAAAACTGTTTCGGGTAAATTGCAGTGAATCAGGTACTTGTTAAAAATAACAAATAAATAAAAGGAAGAAATACAACTACTGCAAAGAAAATTTTCTTTTAAAGGAACAAGTTTAGGGAAAGGGAAAAAACACACCAATGTGATATCTGTGGGTGACTGACCTCCTTCTCTTAAAGCGATGTTTTAGTGACACAATCTGTTGTGTCTCTTTAAAGTTACAAATTAACGGTTCATATTTGCTGCTATCATACAGTTACAGATAACTGGTATGGCAAACTGTGTCCAGCAGTAAAAGAGGATTTATAGTGAAGAATCAACATGTGACATGAATACCCCTTTATGACTCTGACACTTCAGTGCTTTCTCGTGTTTCTCGCAGTGCAGCCACCCCCTTCCTGGTGTGTTCCTGTGTGCATCATTTCACCAACAAACTCTGAATTCCTCCTCTGTTACTTCTCTGTAACCAGTTTGCTTGTGTGACTGGGTTTGTTCTGACTTGAATGTTTTGTGTAAAGAACAGTATAATCGCAAAATGTTCTTATTGTCTGCACAACCTTAACAATTTGCTAGTAAAACAAGAAAACGTTATTTTATGGAGTGAAGCAAGGAAGCCCCTACACTGCTGACTGCTTAAGGTCATGCAATACAGCGATGGAAACAGCCCAGTTACATACATCCTTTCCTCAGCACAGGAGGTTTGATACTGGTTAAGATGGACCTTGGATATGAATTAAAGGTTGTTCTTTTGAGACTGGTTTTGTCTTCTGTCATCCTGTCACTGGATGATAGTAACTGGATAACTCGTTCATCAAGAGTTCTCTCCATCATTATAAACTGTCATGCAGCAGGGAAGGAATACCAAAATGAGAGTGATTAAAGTAGTTTGGGTCTACAGGGTTAGGCATACAAGTTCATTTATGAGACTTAACACATACAAATAGCATTTATGGCCATGTGGTAGAGCATATTGGATACATCAAACCATCATTCTAGGCTTGGGGCGGGGGTTCCCCCCACTGCTTGTGCTGCAAAATGTTGGCAGGCTGGCCTGCAAATGTGGATGTGCAGACTGCACCTGCTGCAGGCTGGGTGCATTATAAGGAGCCTTCCTTAACAGAGAAAAAAGGTCACATCTTCAGTTAAAGGTGAAAGTATAGCCCTCATATTTTGGGCGGCTATCAGCAACCCACTACGTTATCTCACTTTTTGACAGTAAAGAGTAGCTGCTCAGTTCCAGTTTATACTGAGTAAAGTGTGAGTTGCACAACTTGAAATATTTATGTTGGCTTTTATATTGCTGTATACAATTGGGCAAAAATAATGCTTTAGATTCAACACAGAAACACAAAAACAAGGTTCAAATACACCTAAGTTATTTTTTCTTAGGAAAAATAAATACTGCCGCCAAATAGTCTCTTTAATGTGGTGTCTGAAAGGAGATGATGATTATTTTATTAGCTTACTCTGTTTAACAGCAGAAGGACTTAAATTAAATATGCAGTACTGGATTAGAATATTTGATTTGTAACCAGTCTGGGCTGTAGTATGACCAATTGTTTATACCTGCATCGCTACTGGAAGAAGCGGTATTAGACACCCCTGTATCATCACCATTTTTGTTTCAGAACAAGCATTTGTGTAGATGTGCAGTTAACTGGCTGGGGGAACTGGTACAGCTGAAAATAAATCAATTTTAAAAACCCAAAAGATAAAACAAAACAAAAACTTAAACTCGGCCAAAGAGTAGTTTCTCTTACCCATTCTACCATCTGACCTTACAAACATCTGCTGGCATGAATCTGAAGAGGTGATACAGGGAGAAAGATTGAATGACTGGGAAGGTTGGGAGAAGGTGTGACTGCTGTATTATTTTTAATGCAAATACCACCTTGTGTCAATTTAAGGGTGTAGTTTGACAGTTTGACTTGAGTGCTGGTGTACAGAGTCACTGTATATTAGTAAAATCAGTTAATATAATTTTGAACAAATGATACCTATCTAGTGTAGCAGAAATATTTTCAGTTCCACAAACTGCATTTAGAAAATGCTAACATCTGAACATCTTACTCATCTTACCAGTGTGTGAGAGTGATAAATGAAACCCAAACCCTTTGTAATGTTAAAAAAAAAAAAAAATAAAAAAACCTGTCAACGCGTTGTCAGATATTTATGGTATTTGATGTCCTGATCAGGAGAATAAAAAAATTAATTTAATTTTGAGGTGTTTATCCAAATAATTTTTTTTGCCCTAGAACAGATATGATTACTCAATCATATGTCCTTACTAAAATTTGTAGGAGGGAGGATGGACAGTTGACTTTCTAGTGCCAGAAGACAGCAATGGTGACCCTCGTCTCAGTCCATATTCTCCTACATATTTTCCTGCCCCTCTTAACCATTCTCTCATATTCCCTAAGTGTGTTTCTTTCTGCCAGCTTACTTATGTAGCTGACAGTGTTGGCTAAAGCCAAGGCTTTGGTTCAGACTGGAACCTGCCTGTTTCATAGGGAGGCTGGAACCAAGATGAAGAGACACCCAGTTTGCTTCCAACCAGTCTCCTAGCAGGCAGGATACTGGATGGGGGGAAGAAGGAGCAGACTGTTCCTTAAAAACAAGCAGGTGAGAAATAGCAGGAGCAGAATAACACAACATGCTCCTTAAAAAAGAAATGCTCAGATGCGATATAGTCTAGCTCAAGTGCTCAGACCTGAAATCAGTCTCACTGGTTAACAATGCGGTGCGTGCGCTGCTGGTTTGCAGTGATGGAAACTCTCGACGGATTGTGCCGCATAGAGAAAGTGGGATGTCTGAAACCAGCCATAAAAGATCAGCATAAAAGGTAGGTTAATGATTTGTTGCTAGGTGATCTAATGATTTGATCCCTTTTCTGTTGCTCTGTCTTTCTCTTATGGTGGTATTTATTTTTATGTACATTCTGTACATTATGAAAGATATAAATACATCAAGTCAGTGATTTCTGGGGTGTTCTTTGGCAAGATAAATTTTCCTTGCATTTGGTCTCTTGCTCTTCCCCCCCCCCCTTCAGTACTCCTTGTTTCTGACCTCATTATTATTTTTGAGCTGCTTTTGTGATTTGACATTGAAAACAGTTATTCCACCAAAAGCAGCACAGCATGTTACTTAAACTTTACAGAGTATCAGATGGGGATGCACAGGACTTAATGTTGCAGCCTAAAATCAACAGTTCCAAGTTCCTGGAATAAACTGGAAGCTTTCGTTAGAAAACTTACTTCTAAGTGGAGAGGTGCATATCTTCCTGACAAATATGGAATGCTCTAGTTTTTCCCTGTAGCCCAGTTACGGGTATAAAATACGGAACAGATATGGAGGCCAAACCCATGAGCTATATAAGGCATCAAAGCATGGGAGGACACGACCTGTTTTCTTTTGTAGCAGTATCAGAGTTCAGTTCAGCAGGAACTAGGAGGACATAACTAGACGGGGGAAGCAGAGTTAGATTAACAAGTTACCCTGTAGCAAGAGCTTTTGGGCTTCTTTGTTTCACAGGTCCCTGAAAGTATTTTCAGTAGAGATGGGGTTTCTGTATAAAAAAAAAAAACAACTTACACATGCTGACTTGCTCTTCTTAGTTGCTTTTGCCCCCCCATTGGAGTAGTTGAACCATAGGTGGGAAAACTGCTCTTCTGTATACTTTGAATCTTTCTTTGGCATGACAGCATATGCATGTTAGGCCAAAATGTGGGCTAAAATGTGTGTCTCAGCTGAGAAAGAGCAATGGCACTTACCAGGACAAAATCAGATCCTAGTTTAGGTTTGATTTCTCTGTGTATGTTTGTCCTTTCTGACCAGTCTAGGTATAGCATCTTGTTGCTATAGAGGCATACAGTCTCTCATTTCCACCTATGCCTCAGTCTCTGGAACCACTTACACTTATGCAGTATAGCATGCGTAAGAAACATCAGCTGGTACTGCTCAGGAAGATGATTGCTCACTTTCTGTAATTCATTAACATCATTGAAAGGGGTGGAAGCCAAAAGTAGTCTTGCAGCAAAACCAATTTTTCTTTTAGGCAAAAGAATCTCACCCAAAAATGGGGAGTGGGAGAGAATCCTCTATCACAATTCATAGCTTTTGAGATCTGGATTTTCTGTAAATACTTACTTCTATGTCATTGCCAGTCCTGTGCTGAGAAGGAGGTACAGATTTTTAGATCTGCAAAAGCTGAGCACATTTTTAACAAGTGTCCCTTTTTAAAAAAAAATCAGTGCAAGATGCAAATAAATAATAAAAGAATGGCTGATTTGTTTGAAAATTTTCCAGCCGAACAGTAGGGGTTATATGAGAGTCGGCCTGGGCCCAACAGAGCAGGCATTGAACCAGACCTAATAAGAACAACTGGACCCAATACCCATATTATGTTCAGTAGCAGAGGTTTTTTTGTAGTACAAGGACTTTAATGTTGTAATCTTAATGGCTAGAGGTAACTAACCAGTCTGAAAGGAAAGAGGAAAAAATGAAGTCCAAAGCAATTAGAAAAATCTCTTTTGCGGATTTTAGGCCTTGCCAGCCACATTTGTGTCTTTTTACAGATGAATGGGCTTTTCTGTCACTGTAAGAATGAATTTTAAAGTAATGGGCTTGAACTAATTATGTCCTATAAACCTATAATAATAACAGCAAAAGTTTTTTGAAGTTCAGACATGCGTGTAGTTGGTCCAACTGACCGAGTGGATCAGCAGTTGAGCAAGTTTGCCGCTCGTTAGCGGGGTTCAGGAGCATTTTAGGAAAAACAGTTGGATAAGGCAGCTCCTGGGAAGAAGTAACTGAAGAGCAGGAGTTGCAGCTGGTCACCAATTCAAGCAAGGATCTTGCCATCTGCATTTCTAGACTGCTTTCAGTTACCAACAGGTGCTGGAAGATATCTGTTCTGACTCAGATGGACGTATTTACCCTGACGGAGAACAGTATAGGTTGAGAGGTCTGGTCTCAAGCTCTTCATACCTTGTGGCATTTGGAGAGTGAGCTCATGGTCTTTTGTCTTCTCATGATGCTTTTTTCTTTTGCTTCTTAAACCCTGCCATTTTTTGGAGAGGGGTAGGGGAGACATAATACATAGTTACATTTCTAAAGGTTATCTCTTCTGACCTGAGCAGAGGGAAGCTGAGCTGTGATCATATCCCCAAACACTGTCCCAAGAGATTTATCCTTCTGCTTCAGTGCTCCCAGCTGGAAAAGACAATAGTTCATTCTTTAGAAAAACTTAAGCTCCTTTTATACTTCTTCTAGATTTTTGCCAAATGCCCACTTCCTTGAGGCAAGCCCCTTGTTTTCTCCCCAGCATCCCCAAATTGATCACGCGTAGCTGGCTTCGCAGTGGTCAGTCAGCAAATGCTGAATGAACTTGGACTGCACCCGAGTGGCAAATGCAAAACTCGCCGGTATGCTTCCACAGCCTCCATAACGAAGCCATCAGAGTTTGTGGAGCTTGCCTCCAAGGATGCAAATTGTATGTCCCAGAACACGGTACGTTCATCCAGTGCGCTAGGTATCTCCTGGAAGTTCTGTGTGTGCAGCTCGATAACGTTGCATCCCAGAACTTGTTTTCTTCCTCAAAAAAAAAAAAAAAGGAGGGCATAAAGAACAAAAACAGTTACAACCTGTAGTGATTGTTTTTTAGAAGGGTTTTAGTTGTATTTCATCTTAATCCCAAATTTGATCATAATCTGTAATATACGAGAAAGTCATAGACGTGTGTTTCTTCTACCTTGTCTGCTAATGTTTTCCCTGCTCTGTAGGTGGTATCTGTCTTGTTTTCTGCCTGGGGTTTCGTATTTGGTGGCAGGGATGCAGTGCCCCAGGATTTCATCCTTGCACTGTCCCTACAGTGTGCCAGCAAAGCCGTTTGGGTGTCAGTGTGGGAAACTGGCTGAAAACCAATTTGCATCCTCCTGCCAGCCTGGTTCGTGGCATGGCTGCGCAGCAGAGGGTGCAGCACAAGGACCAAAAGGGGTTGTCGTAGGCAGGAGGGCTTGGGTTGCTGAAGCTGGTTTTAACAGGGATCTCCCAAATGTTTCATCTGGAAAATATGTGATGTTGTAGTTAGAAGAGTTCCGATGCTTCACGTCAGTTCACTGTTCACAGAATATCCCAAACAGTAGCTGCAGTGACCCAAATGAGGGGTGGGTGAACTGTGCCACAGAGCAAATACACGTTAAACCACTGATACAATAATGTCAAACCATGCTGTGTAATACTGCTCGACAACTCTCATTCCTTCGTTTGGCTTTTTTTCCTCTGATGAGGTGAATTATTTACATACCAAATACATTTGCATGCAAATATTTTTATATGAAATATATTATTGCATGTAGATATTTGCATGTTAAGATATATTTTCATAATACACTATCTCGTCCCACAAATCTTGCTCCTCTTTGTTCTTCAAACCTGAGAAAATGTCCCTCTTCAGTACCCGTTTGAGAAACAGTGTTCCTAAGTGTGTTTCTGAGCCTGATTCTTTGTATGAAAATTCACGTGTCTACTTTTCTGCTTTTGATCCAGTTCTGTTTGTGTTTACAAATGCTTATCGTTTCTTTTAAATGAAGTTTTAAGCGTAGCTTTCTACGAAGACATGAAAGTTTTGGGTTTTTTTTTCCTAATGTAATGAGCTTCATTTTCTAAAGTCATGAGTTTCAGTGAGAATCTTTGTGCACAATTGCACACAAGAGGAGAAAAGCTAAAACTCAGCTATTTGCCGTGGATGCAGCCTCAATCCTGTGCAACCCAATGTACGACCTTTTCTGCAGTTCCCTCGGTGTCTCAGAGTTCCTCCTGAAAGCGCAGGTACCAGCCGGCGCTCTGCAGAGATCCCCTGGAAGCCTTCAAGCAGCCCAGCACCTTGTCTTTAAGCTGGAGTTACGAGAAGCTTCGTAAATGCTGTAATTGAGGAATGTCTTCGTTTGAGTTGGGAGATGAGCTCTGAGCAGATGTTTAACAGAGGCCCCGTCTTCTGGGTGTGTTTGGTTGAACATGTCAGGAAGGACAGCTATAAAAACGATGGGGGGGTGATGAGTGCAATGTAAAATGATACAGGAAAGTTTGTCATAAAATGCATTATAGGCATTTCAAATGTCATAATTCTTAATAACTTGAATAGAGATGGTTATGCAGTATCAGAGAACTTATTAATGCTTTTTAAAACACTTTTCTAGAATTTTTCTTTAGTTTTCTGTTTACGATAATTATTCACTTGTTCTCCTTTATTTTAGATGTTGTTCTGCAGAGATGAAAAAGAATGTTATTTGTGTCCAGACTTGGAAGTTATATTCAATGCCTTTCTTTTAATTGTTAATCATTCTTCCCTCTTTTTTATTTGTTTCAGGTGAAGCCTACCATCTGCGGTTTTGAAGCATGAGTACTGATGCCAGTCACGTGGTGATCACTACTCCTCCCCCAGCCACGATGCCTCACAAAGAGCGGTACTTTGATCGCATCAATGAGAATGACCCAGAGTATATCCGGGAGAGAAACATGTCTCCTGACCTGAGACAGGACTTCAATATGATGGAGCAAAGGAAGAGGGTCACTCAGATACTGCAGAGCCCTGTGAGTGGGATTAAGGGGGGATGAGAATGAGAGAGTGTTATTTTCTGAGATTCCTGATTAACTTTTTGAGACTTTAAAAAAGGAAATCTGTGTTACAGCTAGCTAGAATAACTCTGGACCATCTTCTAAGAAAAGTCACTAAAGAGATTATCCAGCATTTTGTTTGCATAGTTTTTTGTCTATGAACAAGCAGCCTTTAGTGTGGTGGGGTTTTTTTTTCCTGATGCTTTTATATTCTTATGCTTCATTGCAGTATTACAAAAAGATCTGGCTGGCTGCAGGGTACTTAATTAAAACTTAGGGGCAGGGAAGAGAGTGAAAGAGTCACCGGTCAAATAGGAACAAATTAGGGCATTACGTGGTGTTCTGCTTTCTGGGTTTGAATATTAACCTGTCATTTGCATCAGGAATGCTTTAATTAACATTTTTAATTGGGTTAAGTTTGTTTAAAAGCTAGACTGTGTTCTTTTCATGTCCTTGGGGGCGATCATACCTATACTTGGCCATATTAGCACTGATGTACTGGTTGTGTAAGTTCAGTACTTGTGTAGGCTACATATAAAGCTATTAAATCTATTGAACCACTCTCATTAGTTTTAATTTATATTTTAATACATGCATTCTTCGGGTTTAACCTGATGAATATGTTGGAAAGTAATACTGTTGCCTTGAGTATTTTGAAGCCATAGGGAGTGAGTAAGGACTGTGTGAGGGTGAGCCTTTGGGGATGTTGGGGTGTCATGTAAGTAATGAGGATAACAGGACTGGGAAGGGGTTAAGCAGCTTTACAGATCCTTCTCTTCAGTTCTTCTGTAAGTTGGGGTGCTTCTTCTGTAATTTTTTTTGAAGCTTTTCCATATGTAATGAGATTGCAAACAGCTGTTAGTAATCACCCTGTTATAGTTATCCATGAATAACAGGATTGTTTGCTAAAGTGTTGTTGTGGAGTGCCTCTTGGATCTGCGTGTTGCTCTGAGTATAATGTGAACCTGTTGACTAAGGAATTTATTACTTTCAAGTCAATTTGTGCAAGCTTGGTTTTGCAGCCAGCCTCTTTTATAAAGAAAATACTCTAAGGAGGTATTGCATAATGCTTTAATCATGATAATTTTAAGTTAAATACGCGATTGTAAAATGTGATCAGAGTCTGCTCCTTCCTGTTAAAATATTCACATTATGAATAGCCAGTACTCGCAGCAAAGACTAGATCTTAGCCTAACAGATAAAAATAAGTTACAGACATCTTGTTTGGGTTTGCATGTGTGTTATTCTTTGGTCCTTTCAATGGCAGTATTGAATCTGATGAGCGTAACTATTTTGGGGGACTTTTGCCAAGTCTGCCAAATCTAATAAATGTCCCTTTGCCATAGCCTCTGTGTTTTTTTAACAGATGCAGTGTCAGCGTGCAGATTTTAGGAAGGGGGATGGAGAGGGGCAGCCCCTGAGTCTAGGTAACTGTTTTAACAGAAAGCTGGAGGACAAAGAGCCGCTGGGCTGCTGTTAGTGTCATGCCACAAGAGAAGCTGAGCCCGGCACTTCTTGGGAAGTGACTGTTTTGGAGCTGCCAATAAGTTGCAAGTTTTTGTTGTGTAAGGGAACAGTTGTCCAAATAAGCCAGGGGCCTGCTGCCTGCTTGGCTCTTGGTATCTGCCAGGGAGAAACGGGAATGTGGGAGCTGAGCGTGTGATCAGGCATGAAGAGGAGGTGTCTGAGCTACCAGTTCCCCTCGCTTAAGGTATCTCCTTTTATTGTCTCTTTTCTTGAAACGGAAAATTTAGAGGAACCCTGCTATGATTTCTCATGTGAGGAAATAAAAGCATTTTTAATACAGCATCTGTGACTGAATATCCATCAAGCAAATATCATAACTGATTTGGGAATAGAAGCTGCATTATTTCTTCCAGGTTCCAGCTGCGATGTGCTGTAGTGTTCTTGAGAGTCAGGACTGAAAATGATTACCTTATCTCCTCCTGAATATAGTATTTGTTGCAAAAGGGCCAGAAAGCATTTTTCCTGTTACTGGTCTGCATGACACAGGTTCAGGATTGAATTAACGAGTATTGTATGTAATGTTTTTGTTCTGTAGCTGCAGAATTATATTGCATTAGAAGTTTGCATAGAGCTTTGCTGCTTCTCTGGTTTACTCCAGTTGACAAGGAGGAAATAGTTTGAAGGTGTTTTGGAAGAAGAGGAAGAGAGGTTATCAGACACATTTTAAAGAAGAGCTTGCTTGCTGGTAAATCTTCACGCAGTCTTGAGACATGCATTCAGATCAGAGAAATAGTCATTGACTCATCTTCTGGCAAGTATTAGTAAATATGAAGTATGAAGTATATGTAGCAAGGATAATACCTTTCTTAAAAATACACAAGTGTGTATGGACTTGAGGTGAGCTTGTTTGAATATGCACTTTCTCTGAGCAAAGAATTATGGTGTAAAACTAAAGGGTTAATCACTGTGATATACTAGGAAGCTTAGGTACTGATTTAATCTGGTTTATTAACAGGCTTTTTTCCTTTCTTTCAAGTAGGAAAATCTAAATCCTTTAGCAAGAAAATAAGTTAGAGAATATATTTCAGGAACCATGGTATATTTTGTGCGGTACATGTTGTTGTAAGGGCTGCAGTCCTGACCAGACATCTTCAGACATCAAACTGCTGCATCTCTCTGATGTGTTGTTTGATGCACATATTGATGTGCAATCTGACTACTCCTCTCTGATGTGCAATTTCCCTTTCATAAATTAAATAATTTAAAAGCTACTGAAAAGCTATTCCCATTACCTCTGATGTTTGCTAATGTCTTAGAGTCTGTTCATAATGTCTTAAACAAATTATAGGAGTTTCATGACCACTGCCCATGAAGAATGTCCTGACGTTATAAGTGAATTCTCAGACATATTTGCTTAATACTGCATGTAACCTGTGAGCATCTGATGGCCTGGAGAATCTGATAGGACCTGCATGTTTGTTGTTCTGTGTCTGTTAGAAAGGTGGAAAGAAATTAAGATCAGCTGGCTCTGAGCAGCCTGATAGCATCCAGAAGTACTGCTGGCCAATCTTTAAGATAAAGCCATTTAAGTTTTTTCCAGTAATGTCTGCAAATCGGAAGGTTCAGGTACTGTGTTGTTATTTTTAAAGGAAAGGTACCATTTATGCAGTGGACTAATTTTATTGCTTTACTTCAGGTCTGAGATACTTGACCTATAATATATCCAAAATTTGAAAACATGCAGGTTTTTGGGGTTTTTTTAGATTTTCCAACTTTGAATTAAAAACAGTTTTGTCTTTTTATATACTAAGCAATCATATATTGCTTGTTACACAGAGTAACTACCTCTTTCAAAGAGTAAACATCTATTTGCTGTATCATCAAAACTCTTATTTCTGTTATGGTATGCAAGTCCTCCTGGCCTTCATTTCCTTCTGGCATTTCTCTGGTGCCCTCACCATGGCAACCAGAAGCTTCCAAAAAGCAATGGTTACACAGTTATACTCTGTGAAGACTGAACAGCGAGTTCAGCATTGAGGAGCTTCATGAACATACGGCAGGGAGAAACTCCCTCCAGCCCTCCCAGAGCTGCCAGGGAAGGTGTCGGGTGTTTCTGCAAGTGGGCGGCAGTGCTATGCTGCTTCCAGTGAAGTGGGACCATGTGAAACACTTATCTAACCGGCAGGAAAGCTAACTACAGGCTTTAGCTAGAAGGACTGTGTGTGTAACCTGTTGGGAAATTAGCATCAGAGCTTAAACTGGATTGAAGGATACCTTACATCCACTTTATATCACTGTATTTGAAGAAAAGCTACAGGTCAGAGTAGAAATGGAAGAGGATACATTCACTTATTTATGTATAAGATATACTGTTAATGAGATATATTTCATTATTTTACTGATATAAGAAAAAGTTGGAGTAGTCAAATTTGTGTACAAAATGATGAGTTGAACAGCTGAAATATGTAAACATAAAAATACCTGGTTATTGGAATTTAAATGTCCAATTTATGTTTTGAATTTACCAGTGGAAGTTTTGAGTGGCTTGTTGATGCCCGTTGAATGCGCACTTGCCATGTTTACATACGAAACACACAGTTATTTGGAGCTTGTTTCTTTTTAAGCTGAGCAGTTTGTTGGCAGGATCTCGTCATGCTTTGCTTTAATTTCACGTTGGATAAAGAGAGCGCGTACCAATTCATCGTAGCTCTGCAGGGCATTTGGGGCGATTCTGGCTCAGTGCTGCCATTACATGAGGGCACTGGTTCAGGTCTAGCCGTCTGGATTGCAAAATCTTTTTGGTTTGTAGGGGGGTTTTTTGTTGTTGTTTTTTTTTTTTTTTTTTGAATCTTAAGCACTCAGACTTTCCCTCACACTCCCTTTGCTTTAATTTCACTGCAGTCATGCATTACAATGGTGCCACAGCTCCATCTCTCTTCCCCTTCATCCAAACTAAAGGTTGAAATTTGCCTTGAAATCAGACNCCGTGCATCTCTTCCTTCCTGCCTCATACATCCACATGCGCCCCTGCCTCCCATGCCGGCTGGTCTTGCCCAAAGAAGTGGAGAGATAACAGTCCTGCTTAGCAACTCCTCTATTCAGAGGTCTGCTTTAGCATGCAGCATGCAGGCAGATTTTTCTCCTCAAAAACAAGCAAACCCACCCACACTTGATATTATTATTTTTTTTTTCTTTCTCCCTAGCTGTGTTATTTTCAAACCATCAGGACAGAGATGAAGGATGATTTGATTTATTTTTTGCCAGTTTTTGCAGTTGTCTAGCTTACTTTATTTTGTATCAAGTGAACATCCAGTATTTTTGCAATACCACTCCTATTTGGGACAGTTTATTTTCTTAAAATATCAAAGTCCTTTCAGTTCCTCGCATGTTTCAGCTTCCACTGCTCTTTCCCCACAAGTTCAAAAGCCTTTCAGATCCTTGAGGAGCAGCATCACCCTTTGGCCGGGAAGGGCTCACAACCTTACACATCCCCTGGGAACCTTCTCGCTGGGCAGGCCTCTCGCATTGCAGCTCCCTCCTCTGGCTTCAGTCTTCTCTGACATCTTCCTGACCTCCTGTCGGGGAGTCATGACCCTCCTCTTATCACAATAGCTTATTTATTGCTATAATAAATAGCATGCTTTTGTCATATGACCTGTGCAGCATCTCGTTCAATGGGGGAGATGAGCTCAACTTGGCACATCATTTAAGACAGGCCACAAAATGTCCCTTAAAGATCCCCTCTGAGCCATGACAATATCCTGCTGAGCCCAGGGCAGGCCAAGGGGCTGGGCAAGTTCAGCATTTTAAGTGAGAAGGAATCTGTGCTCAGGGTAATGTTGCCTTAAATCAAGGCCATCCACTAGGTCTCCATAAGAAACCAAGAAATCCCATTGTCTAACTTCCATTTCTATAGCTGCAACAGTAGAGGGTCAATTCATACCCATGTCCTGCACCGCAAGTGCAATTGTGAGTCCTTCCCTGCTTCCTTACGTGAGAAATGAGTTACCTTTCACTCCTCTCTTACTTCTATATTGCTGCTTTCCATTTAGTTTGAACCGTCGTTTTCATTAGATATATATGCCAACGGTTTCCAGATTATATTTTTTTTTTTTCCCATCCATATTTCTAATCTTCCTGCTGGTTGTTAACTGGTTGGGTTTGAGTTTTTGTCATCTTGGGGGTGTCTGCAGATCCTGTTGTACCTTTGGCACCATGTTCTTCAGATTATTCAAATCATTAAACAGTCAGGTCCATCCTCCTTTGCCTGATGACTTTCCTATGGTCCTTATATGTATTTGAAGTTATTAATTGTAAATAACACTCTGATCTGAATTAATTCCCTAGGTAAGTGATAAGGAGATATAAAATAAAATGCATTGTAAAAAAATCCACCATTTTTCTTTAATTCACTAGTCTTGTAAATTCTGTCCAATAAAAGCATCAAATTGGTCTGGTGAGAGCAGGAAGAGGGGTTTCCATTGTAGTACGAGTAATGAATAACAATTAAAAGGACTGACTTAGCTGTATTCATTTTTAAGTCTTTTTTCCTTCTTTTCTTTTTTTTTTTTTTTTGGCTGTTAAAAAATCCTTTGGTTTAGTACACACTCTTAACAGTGCCTGGAAAAATCCTGGAAAGTTGTGACTGATGACTTTCCTTCCTGGATGCGTCCACAGTGCCCTGCGAGAGCTCTGCCCTCGTGCATCACCACCACGTGTTCTCCCACCCTTCCTACTCCTGTGCTTACTGAAAAAAACAGTTAATTATGCTCAGAAATGTGTAAGATCCCTGACAAACTGAAATTTTATTTCTCTAGCATTTTAAATTTCAGAGGTTATATTCCATATAGCAAGATGCATAGCATGGCTTTACTCTGCAAGAAAACACGAGGGAGGGACCCAGACCCCCCATTCACGGCAGCAATTGTGTGAGTGTGGGGATTGCTGGCACTGGGACTTTGGGAGCTGGGTGTGCTCAAGATGGGCTTTGTAAAGGAGTTCAGTGCTTCAGGTTTTGCTTTAATCATAGGGTATCTCTAGGCTGCTTATCGCAGGAGTGAACATGCTGCTTTGGCTCACAGAGGGAAGCTAGTGTGTACCAGGTTAGAGGAGCTGGAAAAACCAGCACAGGCTGAGCTCTGTATGGGACCAGCTTGCTGTCAATCAAGTCGCTGAATCCAGCCCAGATACCCTCATACTTCACTGCAAGTGAAGAGATTATTATAACTTTAACTAATTTTGCATATTTAATACTGAGCCTATTACTTTCTGTCTTAACAGAGAAGCCCCATATTTTTTTTTTCATGGTATTAACAAACATTTTTTGTGACTCTTATCTTCTCCCCGCCAGCCTTAACTCACTGGCGGTTTTTTTGTGGCCAACTCCACCCTTTTCCACTTAGGGCACCGGTTGTTTGTATCTAAACTCCAGTCTTGAAACAGCCTGTTACAGAGGCGTATCGACTGTTTCGGTGAAGGTCTTCCTCTCCGCAGGCAGCTGCATTTACAGCACAGGAGTTAAAATTAACGCCTCTTCGCTCTCGAGAACAAAATACCAGTTAAGTTTTGAAACTTTTCTCCAGTGGTGGTGATTTGGCTTAGAGACTCTTTGTGAGTGCATTTATATGTAGATAAGTTGAATTATACCCTTTTTAAAAATGGATTTAAGATACATAAACTCTGATGAAAAATGGGCAAAAGTGAAAATGGGCAAAGGGGTTTCTTGTATTATTCTATAGCTTTTAGGCTAACAGCAGTGCTGCTATTAAATGTAGGGACCTCACATATCTTTTCTAGCTACTTTCCTGTAGACTGATGTGTCAGACTGTTTGGACCTTACTCTAATTAATCTTGATGTGATCACATGCTTTCTCCTCTTAAAGGTTTGCAATGGTTTGGAGTATTTGCAGGTGACTTGTATGCCATTGTTTTCCCTATTTACAGGGAAAATTTTTTCTTATTATTTTATTTATACTTCTTTTGAGTGGATAAGGACTACATGGACATCAACGGTCAACAAACGAGAAACAGCATAGAAAGATAATCAAAATACTTATGAGCCTGCATACTTCTTAACATCCTCAGAGAGATGCCTATCAAGATGAAAAGATTAATGTTGCTAGAAAGTTTTAGCATTATTGTTCTGTGCTATATATAGATGTGTATGTAAACATGTAAAATAGGTTATTCTAGCAAGTTGGTTATTCTAGTTTTTCTGCTTATGTTGACTGAAAAATACTAGTTGTCAACTGGTACATGCAAATGTTGCTTTCACTCTTAAAAGCCTCAGTTTAAACTGTCAGCTCACACTTAAACTGTCCTTCTGAAAGAACATGGAAGTAAATGAGTTAGAACTGAGGCTTATAACTTCACTCTTGAGTTTCAGAGAGCCCTTGCAGGTCTAAGTTGAAAGACTTTTGCATCTAAGCTGATTGAGTTTATGGTGTGTATTTGGATGATGATTGCAATATTTCTGGAGAAGTAATTTTATGATGCTAGAAAGACGTTGACCTAATCATGCAACTAATGACTCTATCAAGAAAAGCTGTTCTGCAGGCTGCAGTACCGTGTAAGGCTGTCTAAGCTGGTGTAAAAGAGCTGGCTGGAGTTTTAGAAACAATTAGAAAGTTTAGAAACAGTAGAGGTCTAGAAACGTTTTAGCAACAGGCTGAGCTGGCTTCTATATTTTTACTGGTGAGTGGTGGGGAAATTCACGTCTCTCTGCAAGGTAGTGGAGTGGCATTCAGAAGGTGGGTGAGATGGAAGCAGAGCAGCCGGGCACTGCCAGCTCAGGGCAGTCAGGTCAGCAGCTGGCAGGCTTGGCTACGCAGAGGATGCTTTGGTTCATGGTGTAAGTGCAAAACTATGTTTTCCTCTGGTGTAACTTAATGTAGTTCAGCCCCCTGCAGTTTTGAAGAGAACAACCTCAGCTGGCAGTATTGGAAGGGGAGTTTACATCCTGCTGCGTACCGAGGTCAGGCTATTTGCTTAGGTGGCTGCTGCTGCCAGGTGAATAAAAGCTCTACTTGGCATCCTCCTAGTTGTGCATCTTGTCTGAAATGTTGCTCTGCCTTCTTTCCAATAGCTGTCGTGGGCCTAGTTTTCATACCACGGGCTGTTTTCTAAGCAAACTTTCAGCAGGATGCTTGAAGTGCCATTCCAGCACAAACAAGGGGGGGACACTGGTGCTTGCCTGGGCATTTGAGCTCACTGAAGACAGCAGGATGCTTGTGCAAACAGGAAACGAGTCTCAGCTACGGCAGGGTGGGTTATCCTGGCAGCAGCCTTGCTGTAGCACTGGTGCAGGCACAGGCAGGTTGGCTGAGTCCAGAAGTGGTGCACCTCTGTTGGTGGGGCGACTGTGTTGACGGGCAGCATGGGCAGCCATGAGGTGCTGTGCTTCTTGCTTTGGGACTCAGTACCACACTGTAAAAAATCACTGCTTTTATTGTATCATCTTATGTCTAAAGTTTTAGTGTTTTAAGACAAAAAAACACATGTACCTAAAGAGCTTTTTAAATCCCAAAGCTGAAACTTTCTCTTTATTGGGCAATGCTGAGCATACAGCTGAATAACATAATTTTTCATTCATCTGACAGTACAGTTTTTGCTTTGTCAGCATTTTCTTGTCAAATACTACATCTGAAATTACTAGTGACCTTTCTGCTTGAAAAATATCTGCTTTGTGCCAGAGCAGTGTGTTTGTCATCTTTTTGAAAACATCTCTCTCAAGCATGACTTTTACTTGGTCACTTGTGGTCACTTGCAGTTTAATGCCATATATATGTTACAGTCTAGTGAATAAAAGCAAAACCAAACTGCTTGGACTCCAGGCTACAGTTAGGTTTTCAGAAGCAGATCCCAAAATCGGAGCCCTGCGTGGTAGTGGTTTTACGAAAATAAGTGCTGTACAGTTAAAGCTCCAATAAATATAATTCATTTAATGGCTAATATTTAGGGTAAATTGTTGTCCAGAAGAAGGTGATGCCCTTCATATGAGCCTATTGGGCGTTACCTGAAATGGAGGAAGGTTGTGTTAGCACATGTGGGATAGTTATCTAAGGACATACGGCTCTGAGTTTTAAAGGTCTGTAGCAGTGAATGAAAGGTATTGAAATATTCATAAATACGCGTGGAGGAATGTGCATGAGTCATGTGCATGACACACGGAAGGCTGCAGTCTGCTAGAAAACATTGTTGCGCATTGGCATGTGGATAAATTGCATACTTTATTTTATGCACTTCATCCATATCCTCACCTCTGTTTTACAGCTTATCCCAAACCTCCATATTTGCTACTTGCCCTGGCTCTTACCTATCTTCTGTTATTTATGAAATTACTTTTAAGGAAAGCTGCTTGTTTGGTTTAACGAAATTGTTGCTACAACACTAAATCCTCATTTGTAGTAGCCTCAGCAAGTGTATAATTTGCTACTGTTAGCATCACAGAGCAAAACTAAGCTCAGAAGAATGAAAATAGCACAATCAGAAAGCAGAAGAATTAAAAATACAATAATAAATAAACAAAAAAATCTTTCTGTCAAAAATTGCCCGAAATACATTACACTACCTTTTTCTGCTATAGAAGTAACATCACTCGTACAGGTTTGTTTGTTTTTGGTTGGTTTTTTTTAAAAAGTCTGAATATGACTATATGACTAATAAGGGTTTACTGCGAATGTTTTTGCAGATCCTTTTTATAGTCCTTGTTGAACTGAAGTGAGAGTGATTTAATATAATACAGATAACTGGTTTTCTCCATCTCCTCCCAAGCAAATACTTCCATAAATTTTGTGAATTCTGTCTTCCACATGGCCCCCAGGAAACTAAAATGTGCGGTTTCTTCATATACAAATTGTAAACAAGAGTGAAAGAGCATTTCAGCCTTGCAGAGTGCAAAATGGCAGAGCTTTCTTGCAGGGGGCCTCTTTCAGGAATATTTGAGAAGTACTTGAATATCTTGGAATGACAGAATTTGAAAATAAGTGTTAGTATAGCTTGTTGGTGAAATATATTGGCCAGTCATAGTCTCTGCAATCCCAGTAGATCACAGTAACAGGAGAAAGTGCCATAGAACTGTAGCCACATGGTGAACCATTAGTAGAAAAGTGAGCTGGTGCTGGGATGGCTGGTGATTGAAAGTCTGTTTCATGTGTTTTGGGGATTTTTGGGGGGGGGGGAGCCTTCTGTAATGTGAGGGATATGATGTGCAAAGGGCCAAGGAAGTACCTCTGTTGTTATTTTACACTTTATACGCTTTCAAGCAGGTTGGTAGAACATAAAGGTTGGACCTTGGCTCCTTTTTCTAGGCACTGAGTTATTTGACCACTAAAATGCTTTCTTCTAGTTATGTGAAAAATCCTTGTGTCTTCTACAGGGGATTGTATAAATCACACACATCTGAATTTCATTCAAAACCACTTTGGTTGTAGCAAGAGATGTTCAGATTCAGGTACTAACAAGCTTCAAGGATTTAAACCAGGCTGTCATGGGTGATGCTGAATCATCTGTTTCCTGGTTTTTCAGATTGTGATTTTCTGTGTATCTCCCGTGTTACCCTGAGGTACAGCAGCGTGTGTTAAAACACTCAGTGCTGCACTTGAATTTTCACCAAGAGTTGTGCTTTGAGTATGTAAGAAACTACTTACTGCCCAGTGCTCTGCAAATGGGGCTCTGGGCCTCTCAAAATGAATGTCCCAAATTGGTGGGAGCATCTGACCTCGACTTCTTCACTGCCATTCTGTGGAAATGATAACAGGCCCCTGCTGTACCTTAGAGGCATGTTTTGGGGGTTAGTAAGTTAATGCATGTGAAGCACTTGGATTTACAGTAATTATCTGCCCAGAGAAAATCTTGTCAGATAAATAATAATTGTTATCTCAACAGAGTATTGAGTAGCATGCAAAAAAGGCACAGGGCCACATGCTGAGCCATGAGAAGAAGAAAAAATACTGAATTTCTTTTCTAGTGAGAACTAGCCACTGTGTGCCAAATGAGGCATGGGGACAAGATGACTGTGGTATGCTTAAGGACTATTATCTGTGTGCAAGAGGGGCAAAGAAACATCCTCTGCATGTCTGAATTCGAGCAGTCCGGGCTTGCGGCCACATTCGGGTTCCAGGCTGGGGACGGTGCTCGTTATTTTGTCAGTAAGGGTGGCACCCACATTGCCATTGGAACACATGAAGTCATGATGATGATGGCCATCCTCAGAGCTGAATCAGATTGAAGGGAGTGGGTTTCACAGTCATCTGCTGATAAATGAAGGAGGAAGTCAGGATGTTTTCTCCAACCACTTGCTGTTTTCCACAAATCCTTGTTTGCCTTTCTGGCAATTACCTCCCCATAGTTACCTCCCATCAGTTTCCCTTGCAGGCTTCTGGTGCTGATCCACCTCCCATACCTCCACTTCTTTTCTCCCAGTCCCAGTTAGGTTCCTTTCTTCACTCGATTCCCTGTTTCTTCTTTCCTTTTCCCCATCTGCTCCCTTCCTCTGCTGCATAGATCTTGCCTACAGCAGCCACTAAAGAGAAAAATCTGACTTTGCCTGTGTGTCTTCAGGCTAGCAAGAGGTTGTTCAGCTGTTTGGGGGATGCTGCATGCATAGTCTGGTCTGCACAGAGATATCCATGTAACAGATCGCTGTGTAGTCAGTCCACGTGAATTTTCAGAGGCTTTACTTGCGAAAACCTGGCAAGTCTCAGGTACACATGATCCTGACAAAATTACTCTAAGAAAGAGCACAGGTGTCAAAAACTTGGAAATTAAAGTGTAGTTATGGATGCTCAGCTGTCCAACTGAGAGGCCATATCAAGCAGAGTCTTGAGGATGTTTTTTAGGGGTCTGGTAGCACTCTCTCATTTAGAGTCAAAACTGTTGATGAACAGACTATGTCATGAGATTGGTGGATTTTACCCAACAAAGTGGGTGTTTTGGAGGACTGAATTAAAATTCAGTGAAGAAATTACATTTGCCATACAGAACTATTTTCTTTTTTAATTGAGAGCAAGTACTCCACTAAGGAAGGCAAACTGAAAGGAGCAATTACATACTGGGAATAGCCTGGAGTTATAATAGGAGTCAGCTGCATGGTAAAGACACCAAATGTCGTTCTGGAATGAACCAGCAAGAGCATTTGCAATACACCTTATCTCATGTTGTATGCAGCTTTGCGTACTGCTCATTCGGACAAAAGCTGGAAGATGCTGCCAAGAAATAATAAAAGGGTCAGAAAATATAACCTCTAAGGAAAGTTTGAAGGAACAGAATTTACTTAGTCTAGAAATGTCAAGACTGAAGTAGTCCTAGGACAGGCATTTGTTGTCAATAGTGGTTAATCTGTCTATCATCTAGAAAGAACAGGTTATATCCACAGTGCATAGTATATTAAATTTGATACTGTGAAAACCTTTTTCATGAGTTTATCTCTTGAGGTTGTGGACATTTTATACAGGAGAAGAGGGAAGGATTTTTTGCTTTGGGAGAAGGAAAGAAATAGAGAGGAGATGACATCCCAGCATTTCTTCTAGTTTTTGCATGTCTGTGATACGACTTGAGCACGGATGAGCTCCAGTTTTCCAGTTGTTCATAACTCTATCAAATTTGGATGGATTTTCAGAGGGATTACAGAATTAAATATCCAACACTAAAAGCAACACATCCTGATTGAATTTGAAGTACCTCTTCCAAAATATGGAGAACTCTTAAATTATTGATAAAAATGGGGTTTTGTTATCATTTACAAAAATACATTTTATCTTGTCTTGTTCTGGGAAATAGTTAACCCTTTGTGACCAAACTCCTTGCTCCCGCCCCCTAAATTGCCAATACTTAGCATACAAAGTTTAGGTCAAATGGTTAAAGTTTGGCAAAGTTATAAGCAGCTAAAAACAAGGTCTAAGGGGAAGTGTCACGTAACATTAATAACAGGCAAAGCTTGCAGCCCCACCTATAATAATCTTATTTCTATCAAAGCCAGGTTTCCTTGATGATTCTCAAATGTTTCTACAGGCTTTTAGAGAAGATCTGGAATGCCTTATTCAAGAACAGATGAAGAAGGGCAATAACCCCACTGGACTGCTTGCATTACAGCAGATTGCTGAATACATTACAGCAAGTTCTTTTGCAGGTTTTTCCTCATCTTCACTCAGTAAGTGAATTATACATATCATTGCACTTTTTCTCTTCTTTTTTTTATTATCACCAGGGCTTAGCAATGCTGGGATCTCCTCTTTCTTTGAATAAAAGTTCTGTCAGAGCTTGCTTCAGCTGTGAAGTAGTACAGATGGTGGCCTTAACTTTCCTTTTTAGGCTTCTCTCTCTCAAATTCTTTGATTTGTATAATGATATCCAAAATGTTTGGAGTCCTCACACTCAGTTATTCTAGAATTTGCTAATAAAAGTTTAACTGAGATAGGGAACAAAGCGATGCATCCTGTTACTAT